>JBBBDQ010001287.1:2907500-2910000 GCA_037127315.1 Ascarosepion bandense
TAGTGTTTAACCCCAGTTTGGGGGTTAACTATTTGCTCATAGTTGGGACCCTAACATGTGCTATCACTCTGGGTCAGGGTGGAACTTGGAATAACAGCAAATAAGAGGTGGTTTCATGCTCCTCACAACCTCCCAATCAGAGGCCTTGCTGCCGGATGCAGTTTACTGTCATACCCAGGACCTTCTCCCTTGAGAAAATTTGGTTATGAATATTTTGTAAGTTGTCCAGAGAGCCAAGGCTTTCCAGCAAAGACAAACCCATCGTGCACCCGCGCGCGCGCACACACACACACACACACACATATATACAGAGAGAGAGAGAGATAGAGAGAGAGATAGAGAGATAGAGAGATAGAGAGAGAGAGAGAGAGAGAGAGAGAGAGTGCTGCTCAGCTAGGCCATGTACCATCGATCGGAACAAGTGACATTCAGAGTATCGATCAAGAATAATGTAAATAATCAGGCCGGTAAATATAAATATATAATACTGTTTGATTAAAAACAGAATATCTACTTAAATATGAGCATCGATCAAAAATAATGTTCAAACAAATCATTTCAAATTGTTGTTAGTTTATAACCATGTTTCGTTAATCTTCGTTAATTTCCGTAACATGATGATTATCGTAAATAATTATGCCGGTAAATATCAATATATAATACTTTTTAATTAAAAACACAATATCAACTTAAATATGAGCATCGATAAAAAATAATGTTCAAACAATTAATTTCAAATTGTCGTTTGTTTTTAACCAAGTTTCGTTAATCTTCGTTAATTTCCGTAACATGATGATTATCGTAAATAATCATGGCGTTAAATATAAATATATAATACTGTTTAATTAAAAACAGAATATCTACTTAAATACGAGTATCGATCAAAAATAATGTTAAAAAAAAATCATTTCAAATTGTCGTTTGTTTATAACCAAGTTTCCCAGTTTGCGTGTAGCACTGTCGATTCTTGAAATAATTGAGTGTATTCTTTTTCTTTATCTGCCGTACTAGGCTGATCATGGCTCTCAACAGCTTCCTGTTCCTTATAGCATGTAGCACTTAATACATTTCTTCTCTCTGTTAGTTCCAAAAAAAATGGGGTTCTACCGAAGGCTGCTGAAAAAAGATGGATCGAACATCTGACCAACGATGAATGTCTAGAGAAAATAGAAACAAAAATAAAGATGAAGGAAAAACTTGAAGCAATTGAAATGTGGTTCTACAGAGGGATACTGCGAATATCATGGAACGAGCATGTGAGAAATTATGAGGTTTTGGAAAGGATGGAAACGAAAAAGAAATTAATACTAAGCATCAGGAAGAGACAGCTTAAGTTCCTGGGACATTCACTGGGGACAATATCTTCGAAGATGAAGGAAAATCTTGAAGCAACTGAAATGTGGTTATACAGAAGGATGCTGCCGATATCATGTATCGACCATGTGAGCAATGATGAGGTTTTGGAAAGGATGGAAACGAAAAGGAAATTAATACTGAGCATCAAGAAGAGACAGCAAAAATCCTGAAACATGAAATGAGGAAGAAGGGCTTGGAGAACCTGATACTAACAGGCAAGATAGAGGGAAAATAGACAGGGGAAAGCAGCGGATAACATATTTGAAGGGCCTTAGAGGGTGGCTGCGTGGTGTAACTGCAGAAAGAGTGCAAAAAGCCACCAGGGATAGGGAGACGTGGATGGTCATGATCGCCTACGTGCTGAAAGGACAAGGGACATAGAAGAAGAATATTGTGATATACACATCATCCTATTATGTTATTAAAAAATATAGCAATCATTGAGAATATATATTCAGTGATGTCTGTACGGCGCCATTTTATCCAGTGCCTCTGAAAGTAGCATTTTCTAGTCCGTTTTTTGGTTCACAAGATATTTTGCCTTGATTTACCTGAAGTCATTTCAATATTGCGAGTAAAGTATAATTCTAAACTTATTTATAAATCGAACTTTGTCTGTGTGTATGTGTGTGTGTGTCTCTGAGTGTTTTTCCGTTAACTATAGACTCCGAAACGGCTGAACCGATTTTCTTGAAAATTTCCACAGTTTACTTAAAGCGTCTGCGAGTGTTCTTGGCGGGTTATTAGGAGTGGTCGGATTTTAATCAAATTTGATACACTCATAGATAAAGACATAAGAAACGATAGTCAGAAGTTTCAAGGTTGCAGTTCTTACAATAGTGCAGATAATCGATAATATATGTATATATATAAGTCAAGATGTTTGTGTGTGTGTCTGTTTATCTGCCTGTATGTCTGTATTTTTTTCAGTCCTTTTATTTTAGTTTTTACTTCGGGGTTTGGCTCTAAGTAGGTATAATTGTAGTTCTTAGTCTCAGCCATGATACCATTTACTCAGAGGACTTATTTAGCCTTCAAAATTCAGTTTACGACGAAAAAAACTTATTTGATATCGATAGCAGGAAATGAAAACTTGACTTACATTCATTCATTTTTCTTTCGGTCTACGGTTTTGCTTTAACTG
>JBBBDQ010001287.1:2915000-2917500 GCA_037127315.1 Ascarosepion bandense
GTGAAACCGCGGTAGGTTTTGGCTCGCTTTAGATTTTTTTTCGTGTATATATATATATACAAAATGGTGTTTTTATAATTGAGAGGATATATATTCTTCACTACACGACGGCATAATTATTAGCAATAAATAAATATTAAAACCTGTTAAAAGTAATCAGGCGGCAAGAGCTTTCTTTCATAACTAGTAGTAAAGAAAATAAACTCAACTGACATGACTTCGCTATTGTCTTTCTCTCCATGAGCGTAACAGGATATATATATATATATATATATATATATATATATATATATATATATATATATATATAGTGTATCGAGGCAGCAAATAATTTTTCTAAACATATACTGTTAAATATAAGAGACAATGAATGCATGTTATGTTTAATCATGAGCCCTTCTAAACGTCGTATACCAGTTAAAAATAAAGACAAAAATTCTCCAACATTTGGATAATTTTTTATTAATTGGTTCTAAGCTTTCGGATCACATGAGCCATTTTCGGAGAGGTTATTAAGACGGTAGCACAATAACATCAACCATCAGCGACGATTTTATTTTGTGTTGACATAAAACTTCGCTAGGCAACGGCAATAGTTTCCAGAAATAATAAACGCAGTTCTTATTTTGCGATGCGGTTCTATGACGTCACACCGCGTGATACCGCGAAATGACAACAAAACCATGTATTCAAATGCACTGTAACGTGTTATGTCCGGATTTAAAGGTGATTTTATTAAGTGTTTGTTGTTTAGATTTGATGTACATGGCCTCCAATATCTGAAGGTTCCTCTTACTATGTGTATGAGTAAGGATCACCGTATTGCTGACCAAAATCTGTCTGATATTACCTACATGTTTATGTTTTTCTGAGAAATGCTGTTTAATTCTACTCTGATCTGAAAGATGACATGTAAGTCTACGGGAGAACGTGGTTGTAGTAAAACCAATATGTACTGGGTTTTTTATTAGTATCAGAGATGCAATCTCTGAAAAGGCATGTAAATTGGTGTACTACATAGGTTTTTTGTAGAGAATTTAGTTTAGTGCTTGTAGGGTAATTACAGACTATGAAATCAATTGTTTTGAATTTTGTATAATATATAATGAGTTTAATTTGATTATTACTTTCCACTGGTTTAACATTTCTACGTATTATGTTTTTGAGAGTTTTTTCATCTTGGCATAATAGTATGAAATGCATCTTTTTTTTTAATGGAGTGAGCAAATAATTATGGCTGGTAGTGTATATATATACAGTAAAAGGGAGAGAAGGAGAGACAGTGATAGTCACAGAGATACCCCCCCCCATATATATATATATAGATAGATAGATAGATAGATAGATAGATAGATAGATACAGACATAAATTGTTATAGTGGAACATCCAGTTACCAAAAATAACAAATGCATTTCGCAAATTTGCAATGCGGTTCTATGAGGTCACACTGCGTGATAGCGCAAAATGACAACAGAACCATGTATTCAAATGCAATGTAATGTGTTATGACCAGATTTAAAAGTGATTTTATTAAATCTGGTCATAACACATTACATTGCATCCTTCTGTAGAACTACATCATTTTACTCGATCGACTCCATTTTCTTAATAATCGCCTTGCGTATACATAGCGTGAATCACTGACGGAAAAGAAAAAAATGATATTTAATTAAAATTTCTAACGTGTTAGAAAGCATTTAAATTTTTTTAAAAATAATAACAAAACAAAAAATTGATTTTTCCCCTTAATAACAGTATAATCATTTTGATAATATAACTTTGTTTTTCTTTGTTTTTCTTTTAACATCATGATATGCTTTTATTTATTTATTTTTTTTAGCAATTGAGTGGAGGTACCTAAATTCGTAGTTTCTTTCTTCTTTTTGATTACAACCTCCAACTCATAGATGATAAAAATTACAAATCTTTATTTTCTCAACGGTTTTCTATAAAAAAATTACTTACTTGTATAATTTGTTTTACGATGCGTGGTTGAAAGAAGTATGCGTATTTTTTCTTTCTTTCAAATATTCGGACTTACTTTTCGTAAGAAGGGAGGAAATATAGATGTTGAGTCAAAGATAATATTTTTCCAAATGAGTTTCTAAAAATCTATGAGTGTCTTTAATCTGGGCAACAGACATTTTGGCTCCACTCTGGAAGCGTTAATTAAACGAATGTTTACATTGACCGGGACGATAAAAGCGAGACAGAGTTCAATAATGTCATTTTAGGTCATTCTAAGTTACTTGTATATCTTCAATCGCATACTTTTGGGTTGTAAAAGAAATCAGATTTCCTTTTTCTATATTTGAAGGGACACGTTTCATTGCGAGATTGTTAATCGACCGCGGGCGAGTAAAGCAATAAACTTTAATCGCTTAATTAAGTTTTTAATCGACTGAGTCTCAAAGGCTGCTAATAGGCCGGATGGAGGGAAAGAGAGAGAAGGGAAAACAGCGAGTAACGTACTTGATTAGCCCGAACAGGTGGATGATA
>JBBBDQ010001287.1:2925000-2970000 GCA_037127315.1 Ascarosepion bandense
ACACTTTTTCAAGGGCTTCGTTGGCAAAAATTATGAAAACGGCTGAACGAAGACAATATCAATAGGGAAATTATTCACAGTACTGGGAGAAAGTGGAATACGTTTAAAAATAAACTTTAATGAAAAAATACATTAAAATGTGAGGGGGGTGTACATTTGATTCCACAAGAATCAAATTTACAAAGCCCTTGAAAAAGTGTTGGCCGAAAGGTTCCTCGGGTTTTGGGATAAGTATGACGTCTTTTCCTTTTAGAGCAATTTGTGGTTTCTGTGGGTACCATTCTTTACTCACACACACACACACACACACACACACACACACACACACACACACACACATACATACATATATATATATATATATATATAGGACATTTATAGAAAAAATTATGTACATGTTCTAAAACATAATTTATAATATATATATATATATATATATATATATATATATATATATATTATAAATTATGTTTTAGAACATGTACATAATTTTTTCTATAAATGTCCTCTTCTCTAAAATCATATGTTTATTTCAATGTTGGGTCTCCAACATTTCATCTGGAGGAAAGTGCAAGAGTTGGAATCATCCTGTTTATATTTGGTTCGTTGTTGTTGTGGGGTTGGTTGGGGTTATTGATAATGAAGGGAATGTGTATTTCGTTTTGACCATTAGACTTTTGAAGAACTTGGCGTGTAAGTGCGAAATTGTTGATTAATGGCATTATCTGTTGGAATGTACGTTTTTATCGGTCGGGTATATCTTTTGGTTAGAATTTCGAAGAAAGTGGTGTGTGGAGGGGCTTGATTACTTGGTCAGTTTTGTTTGTTTGTGTGGGGTTTTTTGTGTGTGTGTGTTTTAGGAACTTATCTTGTTTGTTGACCTTAAGAATTTTTAGGACTGCTTTATGATTGGCTAGTGTTTGATGAATTGATGTCTGTTGTTACCAGGCCTATTTTATGTATTCTCTTTCATCTTGTGGCGAGGCGTTCCCTTTGGGGTTCCTTAGATAGACGTGATAGGGGTGGGGTGTTTTTTCTTTTTAGTTTTGATTTTTCCGGTACGGAATATTTTTTTATTTTATTTTTGTTTTTTTATTTTAGCGGGATAGGGTTTTTTTTAATTTATATTCAAGTTTGGAGTATTATTGTATTTAGGCGAAGTTATTTCAAGAAATCTAAACTTGTATTTTTTAGGAAATAAATGCAAATTTGTATTTTGTCAGTTTTTTATATAAAGTTGTATATTTAATCTTGATTTTGAGTTTAGAGGATCGGTTTTTTCTTTTAATTTTTATTTTTTCTTTAAATTATCGTTTGGCATCCTATTTATTTCTTTTAATTTTTTTTATATATTTTATTTATGTAGATATTTTTGCGGGTATTAGATCTTACTTTAAGGATTTATTAGATCGATTTTTCTATAGCATTTTTTATCGTGACAATTGTGGGGAATTAAATTTGTTTGTGTGTATATGAAAAAACGTAAGCAAACGCGTGGAAGAAGCTGAAGAATATGCAATATTAATATTTAGTAGTGTTAATATTATTAGGATTCTTTGGATTTTACCAACAAGCTTTTTTTATTCATGCCCAATATATATATATATATATATATATATATATATATATATATATATATATATATATATAATTATGAAAACAATCCCTGAAAATATACCCCCACATAATACTGGTTTGCCTCTAAATGACAAACAAGTTAAGAATTAATCTAATACAATAAATAAAATCTGTCTCTGATTGTTAGCAAGTTGAAAACATCACAGTATATATATATATATTTTTCAGGGATTGTTTTCAAATTGTTTTCCCTATTTTAGAGTATCACGGATATATAGTTATGTATCAGTTTTAAGTTTGATACATATCTGTATACTTATAATATATTAAGTTCTATAATATATATATATATATATATATATATATATATATATATAATTATACGTATAACTATATTAGATTAAGCTCTATATATATATATATATATATATATATAATTATATAGTTATGTATCAATTTTTAAATTTATACATAACTATATAATTATATTATATTAAGCTCTATAATATATATATATATATAATTATATTATATTAAGCTCTATAATATATATATATATAATTATGCATATAATTATATTATATTTAGCTCTACAATATATATATATATATTTATATATATATATATAATATAATTACATAGTTATGTATCAATTTTAAAATTGATACATAAATATATAATTATATTATATTAATTTCTATAATACTCATTATATTGAGCACTGTTTATAATAAAATAAATGCCAGATTACCCAAAATAAAATAAAAAACTTGAGTCTTCTTCACTTGGAAATATATATATATATATATATATGATATTAACTATAGTAATAACAATACCAATAGTAACAGAACTAACACTGCCGGAACTAGTATTAATTAAGCTATAATCTAAATCGTCTTGTACAACCAACCGAGAACAAATTTGGAGGGAAAACGAGGGGAAGTTAAAAAAAGAAACAAGCGAAGTACATGAAGAAAAAGTCAAACATTCGTAAGAAAGAAAAAACACTAAGACGAAAACCCTAACACTAAAGCGCTTAATACGAAGGTAGAGCAAACAAGAAACAAAAAATCTAAGCAAGAGCCAGCAAACTACCATGGTTTCTCCCTACTGGAATTTGTCTCTTTCCCTGACGAGCCGTGGTAGGTTGTTGGCACTTGCTTAGATTTTCTGTGTGTATATATATATATATATATATATATTGTCATCCGCACACAGATTTGTTTCGCTGTATCACAGCTCATCAGTACCGTTGGATAGTCGATGGCGTCTTACCCAGGATTGAAACCTGACCGAATTGGCGTCATGGCGTCAGTCGGAGATTCTACCTATATATATATATATATATATATATATATAGATTCTTTGTATTCTTGTATCAAATGTTCTTTAAGGCTGATATTTAATTCAACAGACATTTTGTGTTGAATAATTTTAATGAATGACTTTTAAATTACGAATAAATAATCTTTCTCAGTCAAGGAAGAATTTTATATTTGTCAGAAATTAGGCAAAATCCATTTCTTCCAAGATTCGATTTTGTACGTAGAGACAATTTGTGAATTTGCTAACGGAATAATCGGCAACGAGCCCGGATTGACAAACGAATCATGAACATAGAAAATCGTACTTCCTTCCCATGTTTTTTGGTTGGAAATTCAGGTCGCAAAAGATAGCGAAGCTTCAACCTTTCAAAAATGGGTTGTGGTTCTCTGAAAACGGTTCATATGACGTCAGAAAAGTAATGCCAAGATGTAGACCAGAGTGCTGAGGATATCTTAGCTGTTGAATCAAAGGTTAGGACGTAGCACAAATTACAAAGAATCAAATTTCCGCCAGCATCCGACTCGGAAGCGTGGCGCATGCTACATCACATAATTAGCAATACACTACATAAAGAACTGGGAAAAAATAAATACACGGAGGATTCGAGAAACAAAAAAAAAAATTTAAAAAGGCAAATCCGTTTTGCACATTTTGAAGTGAAAGAGAGCTAGCTTAAAATCTGGCAGGTTCTAAAGAGAAACACAACTCTTTTAGCAGAGCGGAAAAATCTAAGGAAGAGACGATTGAAACGAAGGAAAGACCAATAACGGTTATTCCACAAATCTTATAAATATGCGAGGAACATGTTTGATCAACCAAAATCAGGTGTGCTTAAAACAGAGAAAATTATTCTGGCAAATTTTGTTTTATTCCCCGAAGGCCTTTGCCCCGTCAAATCTTTCCAAATCATCCCTAATTCCGTACAAATGCATATACTGAACTCAAATCGATAATTGTTTATAGAATAAACGTACCTTTTTTTCATATTATCGACCAGAAATAAATCGGACTATATCTCACCCCTTTCCACCGTTGTCATATCTGATTAACCGCTGAATGACTGGAGGCGTAGGATACTGAATTCGTCTTATTTACTCCCTTTTTAGGAATTACTCCGCGATTTGTTGTTTTTCAGAACTCATTTTCCGCGCATTAATCGCGAAATGGAAGTAAAAAGACCGAAAAATTGTAAAACTACGCGTGAATTCAGTTTGCAGGGAATAACATTTTTGAACAGCGACAAGAAGTTCCATATTTTTCTTCTCGATAAAATGAAAAAAGTTAGGTTTTTTTCAATAAACAGTTATCGATTTCAGTTCAGGATGTACGTTCGCACGGAAATAGGGATGTTTTGGAAAGAATTCAAGGGGTAAAGGCCTTCGGGGAACAATACAAAAATTTACCATTATTCTAGAGGAACAGTTTAGAGATATGTGCTCTGATCCCAAACAAAATATTCCTCTAGATCATAATAGCAACTTATTTTGGCCAGCAATCTCTAAAGTGAGGGTTGACGTGAAACCATCCACGCGCGAAGAAATAAGACGCATAGTAAACAAGGGTAGGAATAAATCTAACCTGGCCCCAACGGAATACCTTTCCTTCTTTATAAAAAATGTCCTACACTTTTTATGTTTGTTTGTTTTTGAGGCTTAACGACCTATCAATCCTTATTGGATCATTTTAAGGTCATAACCAGTGATTTTGGGTAAGGTTATTTTATTTTTACAACATTATTCTTTTCACGATTCATTGGGATTTGTTTTTTTGTTTTTTTAAGAGCAGGGTCCCCAAGTCCTACCCTTGTTATTTAACCCATAACTGGAGGGAAGGGACGGATTAATACCTTTCTCAAGGGTACCAGTGCTTCAGTGAATGCAGGGTATTCAACTGTAATTCGAACTCGGCTCACCGATTTCTCTTTCCGAGCCGATATCCACTGCACCACAACGCACATCCGTCACTATACGCTTACAGCACCTGGTATTCCCAAGGGTTCACCCAATCTAAGTACTGACCAGGCTCAACGTTGACTTAACTTCGGTGATCGAGCGAGAACCGGTGTATTCAACGTGATAGGCCGTAAGCACTTACACTTTTTAAATGCTTACATTCTAAATTAAAGTTAGCATGGAAGAACTGCCATATAAGCCAACAATGGGCGACAGTTGATGGGATTTGCTTACCCAAAGAAAAGAATTCCTATAACATCAGCCAATTTTGGCCAATTTCGCTTCTCAATGTAGGATAGATATATTTCGCAGTTTTAGCATAGAGGTTGACCAAATATCTTCGAGATAACGAGTCGATTATATCCATACTTCCATACAGAAGTGTGATGTTCCAGGAATAGCTGGTTGTTTAGAGCATAAAAACATGATTTTGGTTGGTTGTTTTGTTTTTATGGCATATCAACCTCGGTGGGTCATTTATTGCCAACTAAACTTTATTTATTGCTGGTGATACCTTTTTCTTTCAACAATTTATTGTTGTTTTTTATGTAAGTTTTGTGTCTAGTAATACTTTTTCTTCCCGAGTATCAAGATTCATTGGGATTTGTTTATAAGGGCAGGGTCTCCAAGTCCTACCTTGTTATTTAACCCATACCTGGATGGAAGGGACGGATTAATAACTTTCCCAAGGGTACCAGTGCTAAAATGAATGCAGGGTATTCAACTGTAATTCGAACTCGGCTCACCGATTTCTCTTTCCGAGCCGATATCCACTGCACCATAACGCATATCCGTCCATGATTTTGGAGGCCATTCAAAAAGCGAAAATTAAAAGAAAAGATTTGGATATCATTTGGTTGGATTTGGCTAATACCAACGTATCAGTATCCCACCAAATGATACGATTATCATTACAAATGTACCATATTACAGAGGAAATACCTAATATGCTAGGAACCTATTTTGACGATTTCCTCATGCATTTCACAACAAAAGATTAGATGAGTAAATGGAGTTGACTTGAAGTTGGAATTGCGATGGGATGTACAGTGTCATTCATACTTTTTGTTCAAGCAATGCAGCTGATTCTAAAAGCAACAAGCAACAAAGCTGATGTTGAGCTTGGTGGAGTTTCTCAAATGACACCAGTGAAGGCGTTTATGGATGACACTACAATTCTCTCATCCGCATGAAATTCAAATCGCAAAATATTAACCCTCTCGGACCATTCGTATCATATTTGATACAGTATGAAAACAAGCCTTGAAAGAAATATTTTCCTGAAAAATTTTTTAAGAGAAATATTTTATAAATTTCAAATGAAAGCAGTACTGACTGCTCAGTCAATGAATACCAAATGTTTCCTTATAGGGAAATACCAAATGTTTCCTTATAGGGAAATACTGTATCAAATATGATACGAATGGCCCTAGAGGGTTAATAGATAGATAGATAGATAGATAGATAGATAAACAGACTGAGATTAACCCTCTAGGGCCATTAGTATCATATTTGATACAGTATGAAAACAAGCCTTGAAAGAAATATTTTTCTGAAAAATTTTTTAAGAGAAATATTTTATAAATTTCAAATGAAAGCAGTACTGACTGCTCAGTCAATGAATACCAAATGTTTCCTTATAGGGAAATACCAAATGTTTCCTTATAGGGAAATACTGTATCAAATATGATACGAATGGCCCTAGAGGGTTAAGCTTGAAGGACGACCTGATAAGTTGGTGTAGAATGAAATTTAAAACAAACATGTACAGAAGTATTTCTCTAAGGAAAGGAAAATTGAATCAAAATATAAATTTTGTTGTAGTTGGTCAAATGATACTTACCGTATCAGAAAATCCAGTGAAAAGTTTAGGACGGTGGTAGGATCAATCCTGAAAATATACCAGCCAAGTGAAAGAAACATTCAGATTACCACGAAAAGATCTCCATAAGATAAAAAAAAGAAACAAACAATGCATGGTGCTTAGAGCATTTGACACATTCTATGGCTCCTAGTTGTATACAAATGAATGAAATGAGTACAGTTGAGTCGGATGTGCGTTGTGGTGCAATGGGTATCTGCTTGGAACGATAAATCGAGTAACCGGGTTCAAATTCCAGGTCAATTCCTTGCATTCACTAACGCATAAATACCCTTGGGAAAGGTATTAATCTGTCTCTTCCCTCCAGTTATGTGTTACATAACAGGACAGATTGGGTTCTATGGCCTTGGCTGGCAACCAGTCAAGCGCAGAAAGCAATGGTAACCTACTGCGGGATAATCTTTTGCCTACTCAGTCATGTTTCTTTCGTAACCTGATCGCCCAAATCGAGTATCACGTATGACACTTAACCCTCTAGGGCCATTCTTATCATATTTGATACAGTATTTCCCTATAAGGAAACATTTGGTATTTCCCTATAAGGAAACATTTGGTATTTCCCTATAAGGAAACATTTGGTATTCATTGACTGAGCAGTTAGTACTGCTTTCATTTGAAATTTATAAAATATTTCTCTTAAAAAATTTTTCAGGAAAATATTTCTTTCAAGGCTTGTTTTCATACTGTATCAAATATGATACGAATGGCCCTAAAGGGTTAACTGTCAGTTGAGCCAATAAAAAGAAAGGTGAACACATATATCCGAAAATGGTTGGTTTTGCCTCCAGGTTTGTCTGATATTGCATTGTACGCATACAAGGTATTAAAGCCACTACGACGCAGGGTTTTCCTGGGCGTGGAATAATTAGGAACAAGAGCATTAATAATGAGGAAAAGCGAAAAAAAGTAATCAGGATGAATGTAGATAGGGATTGAAATTGAATTCAAATGTTGGCAGTTTAAAGTTGGCTGGAAAGCATGGGTCCTGAAGTGCGTACCACAGGCGACAAGTGCTAGAAGAGAAACTTTTAACATAGAACTTGCGGCTACATCTAGCCAGTCTAGTCAGTCAGTCAAGTGCCATACGTGATACACGCTTGGGCGATCATGTCTCGAAAGAGGCATGACTGACTGGGCAGAAGATTATCCCGCAGTAGGTTGCCATTACCTTCCGCGGTAGACTGGTTGCCATCCAAGGCTATAGAACCCTATCTGTCCTGTTAATTAACTCATAGCTAGTAGGGAAAGAGATGTATTATATTATTATGTAGTAATAAGTGGGGAATCAGTTTATTACTTCATTACAATATAAAACTGATCCCCCACTTTATGCCCATTAGAAGCCTTAATCATTATTCCAACTATTATATTCTGTCAGTCAGTTAAGTGCCATACGTGATATCTCGAAAGAGACATGACTGACTGGGCAGAAGATTATCCCGCAGTAGGTTGCCATTGCTTTCTGCGGTAGACTGGTTGCCAGCCAATGTTATAGAACCCAATCTTTCCTGCTATTTAACCCATAACTGGAAGGAAGAGACGGATTAATACCTTTCCCAAGGGCATTTGCGCGTAAGTGAATACAATGGATTCAACTGGAATTCGAACTCGGCTCCCTGGTTTCTCGTTCCGAGTCGATGTCCACAGTACCACAAAGCACATCCCACTAGTACTGTGCTTAAATGCAAAATCTTAGTAGCCTAGGTACCATCAGGAAGTTATTATCCGATCAGTTGAAAATTTTTACAGAAAAAACACAAAAAAACAAAATTGCGACGATGTGAAAGTTACTGCGGCCGAGCTTCCAGATTAAGACCGATAATATTGCTGATTCCGCTTTAGTTTTTATCAAATTAGAGCTCAAGTTAAATAACACGAGCACCGGACCGTATGTGGCAACAATTTCCTATGCATAGTTTTTTTTTTTTTTTTTTTTAATCATTTCACCCCGAGCAAGGCAGAAACGCCACTGATGTGCAGGGGGTTACATAAATGTAAAAATATTAATTAGAAAAGAGTGAGGAGTACAAGCTAGTTAGAAAGGAACAATAGAAAGCTGAGAAAGCAGGTGTGATGACAGATACATAGGAGGAGAGAAAGGGAAGGTTATACAGGGGAGGGGAGAGAGCTAGATGCCTGTGGTTAGTAGATGAGTATTAACTTTGCATTTAAATTTCTGGAGGTTGTAGCCGTCAGGAAAGCAAGAATACGGGAGTGAGTTCCACAGGCGGGAAGTGCGAGAGAGGAAGCTGCAGGAGTAGAATTGTCGTCTACATTTGGCTAACCTGACTGTGAATGGGTAAGACCCAGTTGCCAGTCTGGTTGCACGGGTAAACACCTGTTGAGGAGGCATCAGTGACTTAAGCTCATATAGATATATGTGATAGATTCTGGAGGTAAAAACTGCCTTACATGACACATAAATCAAATGTGGGTTACAGAAGGATGCTGAGAATACCATGGACGGAGCATGTGTGCAAAGATGAGGTGTTAAAAAAGGATGCAAACGAGAAGAAAATTCATACAAAATATCAGGAAGAGACAAACGAGGTTCCTGGGATACGTAATGAAGAAGAAGGGCATGGAGAACTTAATACTCACGGTTCTGATAAATAGAAGGAGAGACAGGGGAAAACAGCGCAAGACATACTTGTTGGATGTCGAAGTAAATGGACGGTGGAGCGGGGCTTAGAAAAGATACCAAGAGAAAAGTTATTGAGAGCGACAATACACAGAGCCAAGTAGAAGTCCATGATCGCCTACGTCCTGAAAGGACATGGTACATGAAGAAGAAGCAGATGAAGAAGAAGAAGAAGAAGAAGAAGAAGTAATGGTTAGCTATCTTATCGCGCTAGATCAGTTATGAACAAATAGTGAGTACGACCCTCACTGAGTGCCCTATGCATACGGCTTTGCACCACATGTAAGCTAAGCTTAGAAAATAATTATGGACCCATCAACGTGGTGTCATGGTTAGTTATCTTGTCTCGCTAGATCAATTTCGAAGGAATAGTTAGATCACTGGGTATCCAAAGCATGCGGCCTTGTGTTACATCTAAGCTAAGCTTCGAAAATCATTTATTGTAGGTACCTCCACTGAATCGCTAAAAAAATTAAAAAAACACAGCATAGTATGAACAAAAAAAGGTCCGAAACTTAATAAAAACGAACTTTTTCAATCAAAATGTTTTTATTATTAGAAAAGGTCAAAGTAATTTATAATTATTTAAAAAAAAAAATTTAATCTAACATATTCGAAATTTTGGCAGAAAATCTTGTTTTGATTTGAGTTAGCGGGTAACCAAACGTTATGACTGTTTACCATGGAAAACTTAATGATCACATCACCAACATTTTTTCTGTTGACAAACACATTAATTTGGAAGTTTCCGCAAAAATGAAATAATTGTCGGATTTTAATTAAACTTTCAGTTCTTATTCACAGATGAATTACATTATTTTTGAAGTTATTATTTTTTAAAAATCTTGGTAAAAATATTTTTTACGTCTGTTACCCCCGCACACACACACACTTTACGTAAATCCCCGAAATTTTAATAAATTTCAAGGTGTTGCGGTATTTTATTAGTTAAACGCAGACACACTGGGGAAAATAAATCATCTAATTTTTTAAAATTCTGTTTCTGTATCCGAAAATCTGCTCTGCAGAGTAAAATAAAAAATGCAATAAAACTGATATTAATTTTATAAGCTTTTAGTTACTTGAATAAATAATAAAAATTAAGGACATTATAGTCTGAAGAAGAAAAAGACTTTCGATTACTAATGAAATTTTAAAAGAATTGTTTTCATTTTTTTTTTGTTATAATTTATAAAGTTCCAAAATATTGTTTAAATCTTCAAAGAACTGTTGCAGTTAGATCTTTTAGTTAAGAATTAATGATTATATTTTCTATCGAAAATTGAAAAGTTTAATTAAAATCGTTTTGCCTTCATATCTTTAAAATAATTGAATTTTTTTGTGCATCTGAAGTTTGTCTTTCTTTTTTGTAAGGTAATTTCCATGTGCAAATTAAAAGGTCAGATTTTCTTCCCTTACCCGAAAAAAAATTTATAAAATTTTGTCTCTAATCACTTTATCTCTAATCAAGAACCTGTCAACACGTTCTTGATTTACGGCGCAGACAGGTTAAAAAGTTCAAATCTGTAGTTAAAAAATAGTTTTATTCTAAATTTCACGCTATAAATAAGTAATACTTGTGTGAATCAGATTAATTTAACATAAAAATTTGCTAATTTTCTAAAAATAATGTTTATTAAAGTTTAATTAAAATCCGTCAATTATTTCATCTTTGCGGGAATTTCCAAATTAATGTGTTTGTCAACGGAAAAAAATGTTGGTGATGTGATCATTAAGTTTTCCATGGTCAAGTCATAACGTTTGGTTACCCGCTAACTCAAATCAAAACAAGATTTTCTGCCAAAATTTCGAACGTGTTAGATTAAATATTTTTTTTTAAATAATTATAAATTACCTTGACCTTTCCTAATAATAAAAACATTTTGATTGAAAAATTTCGTTCTAAAAATAATGTGTCACAGATGTATATTCTATTTTTGGAAGATTTTTAATGACAAGAATTAAATTTTGTTTACAGATGTGTCGACAGCTCAAAAATGGCGGCAAAATTAAAAAATTGAAAAAAAAATCTCAAACTTTTATATTCCAATTAATATAATATAATAAACCAGAAAGTATTTTGCTTACTGGAAATAGTAAATTCAATCATTTAGCTTTCAATTAAAACTAAAATAAAAGTTTCTAGAAAACTTTTTCATTTTTTAAAATTTAGTTTAAAAGTAACTATGCAGTTTTTTTTTTTTTAGATTTAGTGAAGGTACCTAATTTATTGAGATTTTAACTTTGTGTAATGGCTAGCACTTTTATCGTGCTAAATCAACTTATCGATTCTTGTGTCAGATCTCAACTATGTTTAGTAAATCTTTTTTTTCTGTTCGTTCATAAAGACTGCAGTTTATTTGCTGAAATTTGACGACGACCATGATATGGGATTTAAATAAATCAATAATTCAATTAATATTTGTAAAAAAAAAAAAATTAATTGGGACACACAGAATTCCTCTCATTTCAACGATACATGAGGTAGCAAATTCATCACCTCTTCAAATTTCTCCATTTTTATCAAACAATGTCAGCGCGTTCAAATGTACCTCTTTCCGGTATGAGATCTAAGATCACAGATTCAAAATGTGCGGGACTCTCAATTAATAATTTTAAAAAAATAACACAAGGCTACAAATTTACTAGGCAAGGTGTAAATTTTGGACGATTTAGTAATCTTTAAAATGATTTTGTATTTCCGATTACCGGTTTCAATTAAAAGGAAGAACAATTAGTTTACGTTTTAATTAATTAACGGACGGACAGAAAAACAAATGACACCCATTTCAATTTATTTAATTATACTTTAATTAATTTATGGTCGAGCCGATATTTAAAAGATGATCGTAGTTTTTATGATATCTGATTTTACAAAGGACTGCAAAAACAGGTATACAGTAAATATTATACCAATATTACCATTATAATAATAGTGATTCTAGGATTTATTTAATACTAAACTTTATATCATTACTTTTGCATATCTATCTATCTATCTATCTATCTATCTATCTATCTATCTATCTATCTATCTCCACCTCCACACACACACACACACACACAGATATATATATATATATATATATATATATATATAGTGTATCAAGACAGCAAATAATTATCTAAACATATATTGTTAAATATAAGAGACAATGAATGTCTATTATGTTTAATCATGAGCCGTTCTAAACGTCGTATTTTGGCTTTAATTTCAGTTGAAAATAAAGACCAAAATTCTCCAACATTTGGATAATTTTTTATTAATTTGGTTCTAAGCTTTCGGCTCACATGAGCCATCTTCAGAGAGGTTATTAAGACGGTAACTCAATAACATCCACCATCACCGACGATTTTATTTTGTGTTGTGCCTAGCGGAGTTTTAGGTCGCTTTGTTTTGTTTTTTTTTGTTTTTTTACGATTTTACGATTTTGAAATAAAGACGTATAACGCCTGCAGAAGGTCGGAGCGTACAGCGACCGAAACGTTGTGAATATGTCAATAAAAATGAGGACAGCAGTCTGAAAGATGTAAATAGAGAGAGTTTTAATCAATCATGTATCCTTCAGATGGATGTGCGTTGAACGACAAATCGGGGAGCCGAGTTCGAATTCCAGTTGAATTCCTTGCATTTATTTACGCGCAAATACCTTTGGGTAAGGTATTAATCCGTCTCTTCCTTCCAGTTATGGGTTAAATAACAGGACAGATTGGGTTCTATAGCCTTGGTTGGCAACCAGTCTACCGCAGAAAGCAATGGTAACTCACTTCGGGATAATCTTCTGCCCAGTCATGTCTCTTTCGAGATATGATAACTGAAGCGTGTATCACGTATGGCACTTGACTGACTGACTGATCCTTGAGATATCCAGAAGAGTGATGGTATGTGACCCTAATTACCGGAAGTCCCAATTTTGTCTGGGGAATATTCGTTCTCAAACTCCTCATACCCTTACCGTATATTGTGGTCGTGAACTATGCGGTAGCTACGGTCTTAACTCTCTAGGGCCATTCGTATCATATTTGATACAGTATGAAAACAAGACTTGAAAGAAATATTTTCCTGAAAATTTTTTTAAGAGAAATATTTTATAAATTTCAAATGAAAGCAGTACTGACTGCTCAGTCAATGAATACCAAATGTTTCCTTATAGGGAAATACCAAATGTTTCCTTATTGGGAAATACTGTATCAAATATGATACGAATGGCCCTAGAGGGTTGATAGATAGATAGATAGATAGATAGATAGATAGATAGATAGATAGATAGATAGATAGATAGATAGATAGATAAACAGACTGAGATTAACCCTCTAGGGCCATTCGTATCATATTTGATACAGTATTTCCCTATAAGGAAGCATTTGGTAATTCCCTATAAGGAAACATTTGGTATTCATTGACTGACCAGTCAGTAATGCTTTCATTTGAAATTTATAAAATATTTCTCTTAAAAAAATTTTCAGGAAAATATTTCTTTCAAGGCTTGTTTTCATACTGTATCAAATATGATGCGAATGGCCCTAGAGGGTTAAATCAGAATATTGAGCTGGAAGTCTTCAAGTCAACTTGTACACCAGCTAGATTTTTACGATGCTAGCGTAGATTTTGGTTCTCACTGAGTTTTTTTCTTTATGTGCTGTAGCATCTCATGACGAAGGCGATCATGGCGCACAAAAACGCAGACAGAGACAGAGACAGAGACAGAGACAGAGAACATGGGTAAGCCTAGGGAAAGTTCAACTAAGTCACTACATTATAAGAAAACGGTTTCCTCCTGCTGATGAGACGAACTGATGCAGAATTATGATTACTAGAATAAATTACGCCCCTAAATTATATATATATATATATATATATATTAATCATATCACCCCGAGCAAGGTGGTAACGCCACTTATGTGCAGGGGGCTACGCAAGAGTGAAAAGATTTGGAAAAGGGAAAGCCGGAAACCACATCCTAAACAAGGAACAAAGGATGAGCCTCTACACCTGTACAATAGACGTGGGTGGAGTGTGAATCGGGTGATAGTTTAGTCTATCTACTCCAATTGAAAAAAAAATAAAAATAAAAATAAAAAATAAGAAAAAGAAAAGTGAAAAGATTGGAAAAGAGAAAGCCGGAAACCACATCCTAAACAGGGTACAAGGGATGAGCCTATATATATATATATATATATATATATATATATATATAATAATAATAATAATAATAATAATACAAACAAACTAGAATCCGTAGGTTTATACTAATCAAAATAAACATAAATATTCGAAAAAATGCCAACAAACAGAACCTAAATCCGTCAAAATCCGACGAGAAATATGTCGTCGGATATTGGGGATGTAAAAACAAAGAAACCAACGGAACAAGAACAAACAGTCAAGCATCCGCAGGAAAGAAAAAAAAACCCAAGACGGAACCTAAACACCAGAAAAAGTGCTCGATACGAAAGTACGGAAGTAGAGCAAGAACAAGAAAAATCTATAAGTGAGCCACAACCTACCGCAGTTTCACCCTACGGATCGTCAGGGAAAGAGCATCTTTCCCTGACGATCCGTAGAGTGAAACCGCGGTAGGTTGTGGCTCACTTATAGATTTTTCTCGTATATATATATATACATAGATATATATCTATATATATATTAGCCATCCTCATACAAGCCTGTTTCGCTGTATCACAGCACATCAGCGTGGTTAAACACATCCACTTGCTTCTGACCGGGATCGAAACTTGACCGATTTGATGTAAGTCGGAGTCGCTACTATCTAAGCCATGTGCGATTGGAATCAGAGAAATTTTAACGTGTCGTATACAAGCAGTGTATACACACACGCCAGTCAGTGAAAGAACTAAATTCATTTCTGAAGAGTAATGCGTATATCGCAGAAGTGGAAACTGTTTTTAAAATTTTCTTCTCTAGAAAGCTGAATCGTAATGAGAGCATATAATCATTTATTTTTCTGTAAATTCAGATCACATTTAGCTGGGATAGCTATTTCAACATGTCAACTCGAGATATTCATTGTCAACCCCAGTCAACCAAGGAATGGAAAAAAATTCTTGTACCACAAGCAAGGGTTAGTAAAAGAAGGAGTGAGAAATATTAGTTACAACAGGGTCAAGCAGAGGAGAATCGTAGTTGTAATTTTCTTTTGGTAATGGAAGACAGGGGCTTTGACCTTTGGGTCAGAGGTAGTAAGAAAAGAAAAATCTGTAAATGTTCGTTTTAGGTGCCGACAGCTTTTTCCCCTTCAAATTTATCCAAAATAGCATTATATGCTGAACTCAAATCAACAATTAGTTATTGAAAAGACTTACCTTTTTTGCTTTGAAAGTCCATAAAAAAGAACTATATCTCGCACTTTTTCTCTCCCGTAACTAGCATGAAGTCATATAATTAACTGCAGAATGACGTTCTACGTAGGCAGCAATTTTTTGTTGAATTTTTGTCGATTTTCTTCTTTTACTGAAACTTCCGGCGATGTGCTTCCTGATATGAAACTAATAAGCGTAGAAATACAATAGCGCATTACTTTCATTACCGGAAGTAGATCGCCAGAAGTATCAGTAAATGAAGAAAAATTGACCAAAAATCTGCCAAAATTCGTTCACATACGCAGTGCGTCATTCTGCAGTTAACTACATGACTTCGTGAGAGTTACAGGAGAGAAAAAGTGCGAGATATAGTTTGTTTTTATGGACATTTAGATAAAAAAAAAGGATAAGTTTCTTCAATAACTAACAGTTGATTTGAGTTCAGCATATACACTTGCACGGAGATAATACTATTTTGGATAGGGAAGGGGAAAAGCATCGGGACTTACAACGAAAATTTGCCGAAAAATCTTTGGATTCACCAAATTTATATTCTGAGCTATGTAAGAGGCAAAACACATTTTGAATAAATGGAAGAAAGAAATAATTAATGAAAATTTAATTTACTACGGTGATGACACAAGCAAATTTAAATTTAAATTTCACTAATTATATTTATTATATATCTACCGACCTGAATATTCCCAAAATCTTGTTACGAAAATATGCATCCTTCAGCAGGTTTCGAAACTGCGACCCAATTGAGCTGACGTGTCTTAACCACTTCACCCCGAAGGAATTCACTGTTAGAGAAGGCCAAATAAAAAAAAAACAGAGTATCTACTCAAATACGTGTATTCATTCAATTAATGTTACAACAAATGAATTATAAATATATCGATTAATTTCATTTCGTAACTTTGCGTAACATTTCGTTGGTCACACTACAAACTCGCTTTCAAGACGTTTGACACTACATTTAAACGACAATTCTAACATCTTTAGACATCTAAAACAACATACCAGCCCACATACACAATTCCCTGAAATCCTCGTCGAAAAAACAATCATACATAAGCATGAAAAAAATAAACAAAAACTAAAAATACTCGAAGCCATAAAACAGTTGAAACCTAACCTGAACAAAATTAACCAACATTCTCAAATGCCTATAATAGATAACAGAAGCGATTGGTTATCCAAGTGGCTTTTCATACTTAATATTTCTCACCCCCACTCTCGCGTGGTCATGTGAGACGCCACAAGCTGTAGTGCAATTTTCGCTTCCAGCATGCACGCACGTGTTCGCCAATCCTCCATACAAACAAAATAGACGACTGTCGTCCGTCAGCGAACTGCTCATTACAACCAACACAGTTATGATCTTTGATAATGGCTGATGTAAGCCGAAGGCTAAGAATGGATTTAAAAAAATATATGAAAATTGTGATTTTCTTTCCTCTTCAATGCCTTTTTTTGCTGTTAAGCTTATCAGACGAAATGAAAAAAAAATACATAAAATAAATCGACAAAACTTGTTTTTATTATTTAATGAAATATGCATCAATATATATATATATATATAGATAGATAGATAGATAAACCTAATGAGCCAGACGAACCTACCAAGGTTTCACCTAAACGGATCGTCAGGGAAAGCCAGATTGCCCTGACGATCCGTTTCTATAATCTCATATATATATATATATATATATATATATATATATATATATGGTGAAAAGTAATTTCTCGTTTTAAAATACTAATGATTTCTTTCTTAACAATTGAACCCCTGACGAAGTGTGCGTTTTTAAATGGAACAAGCAGAACAAATCTTGAAGTCATGCTTTCTACTTAATGAAGCTCTGTCAAGACTCAGCTACCACAAACCTGTCAGGAAATGTTTATAAGTTGACAGAGAAGCCAACGGATAGCCCAGGGAGAATGAAACTAAGTCACCACACCCTAAATAAACACTGTTCGGAAGTTTAATTAAAGAAGAGTTGTGATTACCAGAACTGGTAGAAATTACGCCCCGAAATTCATATATATATATATATATATATATATATATATATATATATATATATATATATAGTACTGTGCAAAAGTATTAAGACAGGAACTATTTTATCTTTTATGAGATACTAGCAGTATAGCCTGGCGTTGCTCGGCTGTAATGAAGGCTTTAAAACTAATCCATGGTCCTGGAGCTCAGACTCTTTGGACGTTGGCACGAAAGACTAAAAACCAATAGTTTTTTCCAGTTAAAGCGAAACCGTAGACGGAAAGAAACATAAATAGATGTAAGTCAAATTTTTATTTCCTGGTATCGATATCAAATAAGTTTTTTCGTCGTACACTTAATTTTGAAGGCTAAATAAGTCCTCTAAGAAAATGGTATTATGGCTGAGACTAAGAACTACAATTATATCTACTTAGAATCAAACTCGAAGCAAAAACTAAAATAAAAGGGCTGAAATACAGACATATCTTGCCCTATATATATATATATATATAATCAATTTTCTGCACTATTGTAAGAACTGCAGCCTTGAAACTTCTGAATATCGTTTCTTTTCTCTTTGTCTATGAGTGTATCAAATTTGATTAAAATCCAACCACTTCTTCTATAACACGACTTTTTCGATTATCGATTTTCGATATTTATCGGGGATATCACGACACAAAACCTAGCTAAAAACACGCGCAGACGCTAATAGTACAACTATGTAAATTTTCAAGAAAATCGGTTCAGCCGTATCGGAGTCTATAGTTAACGGACACACACACACACACAGAGACAAAGTTCCATTTATAAATAAGATTAGATATTGACAGAAAATAAACAATTAATTAAAGTAATTTAATTTGATTTACTCAACAATTGCTTTAACAATATTTTTTACAAAATACATTTAATATTTAGTATTATAGCTTTTCTTTTATCACAGATTTCATCTGTCAAGCATTGACATCAAAAGCTTCTTCAATGTGTCTAATGGTATCTCCAGCTAAGCAGCTTGTATTTGTTCCCAGTGTGTCTTGTAAAGTAACATTAAATTTATCAATTTTTTATCCAAAATATTCAACAGATGTTCAATAGGATTGAGATTAGTGCTTTGTGGAAGCCAATTCAAATTCTGAAGCCTTCCTTCCTCTTCCTTTTTAGTTAAATAATTTTTACAAAGGTTTACCTTTCATTCCTCCTGTATTTGAATTTCAATGAGGTTTTTACGAAAATCAGCCCTGTTCTAATACTTTTGCATACTAACGGTAGTATGCAAAAGTGTTAGGACAGGAGTGATTTTAAAATTTATTTTGATGTCTTTTGATTAAAAGATAAATTAGATCTTGTCCTAATATTTTGCTCAGTATATATATATATATATATATATATATATATATATAGTCATTGCAGACATATCTGTTTCGCTGTAACACAGCTCATCAGTACGGTTAGACTCCGATTGCTTTAACCCAGGATGGAAACACGACCGAATTGGCGTAACTCGGCGATTCTACCTCTGGGCTTTGGACGTTCGGTAGAGGAAGGCAAACTTTTTAGCGTGTATATTGTCATTAACCTGCCCAATAGCCAGAGTGCTCTAATTCATTTTACTGAATGAGCGATGCGTACATGCCAGAGTAGCTACTGTTTTTCTACCATTTTTTTCTACCATTTTTTTCTACCATTTTTCCAGAGGTGCTCAATCCGGATGCGAGAGCGTAAATAGTCATCCGCAGGCAGATCTGTTTCGCTCTATCACAGCTCATCAGTACGATTAGACTCCGATTGCTTTTAACCAAAGACTGAAACCCGACCGAATTGGCGTCAGCCGGCGCCTCTACCAGAGGTAGAATCGCCAGCTGACGTCAATATATATATATATATATATATATATATATATATATATATATATAAATCTAGAATTGAGCCACCACCTACTGCGGTTTCACACGAACGGTTCTTCAGGGTAAGCGGCTCCAGGGTAAGAGGCTTCATGGTAAGAGCCTCTTACCCTGAAGAACCGTTCGCGTGAAACCGCACTAGGTGGTTGCTCAATTCTAGATTTTTGTATTGCTTTCTGCTCTACTTTCGTACTTTCGTATCGAGCATTTTGCTGTTAAGATTTCGTCTTGGGTTCTTTTTTTCTTTCAAACGAGCACTAGACGTATTGTTCTTGTGCGCTGTTTGTTTCTTTTTTTTCACCCACTTTATTTAACCCACGAGGGGGTCCTCGCCGGGTTAGAAGACGGTTTATATTACTGTTAGTTAGCATTATTTTCGGATATTTACTCTGTTTTTATTAGTGTTGACTTACTGTGATTAAGTTCATTACTATATATATATATATATATATATATATATATATATATATATATATATATATATATATGCATGAAATTATTTGTTTGAAAATTTTTTGATCGATACTCGTATTTTAGTAGATATTCTGTTTATAATTATCCATTATTATTTTTTTTCTGCCAGCCTGCTTATTTACAATAATTTTTTGTTACGAAAATGTGTGTCATTCGGCAGGATTCGAACCTGCGACCTTTATCCACATAGGGGAAGCCACCAGTTGATCTGGTGTGTCTTAGATTTCTCGACTACGAATGACCAACAGTCTAAACGAAGTCAGATCAAGTTAATATAAAACAATTTTCTATTCACACAAATAACCATATCTGCACTGAAATGTATCGTAATGTCAACAAATGTAAACATTAAAGACCATTTCGTTTATATATATATATATATTGATTGTTTAATTACTTAGTTTCCGGTCATAATAAGATTAGAAAAGTGCACATTTCTATTAAAAAGTGTTCAATACAATTATATTGTTGAACTTTTGAATATTTTCCATTTGTAAACGGGTTATTACGCGACCTAGATTGCTACCATCTGGTGTCTTCAGGCGATTTGCAATAACTGATTTTACCATTTATCGTTTTTTTAAGAACGCTCACTTAACGGTGTTTTTTTTTTTGTTTTTTTTAACTCTCACGTGGCAGGGAGTTTTTGAACGCGCAGATTTTAAAATTACAAGGCATTATGGCGTTTTCATCCATTTTACACTGTATTTTTGAAAGAGCTAACCTTAGACGTATATGCCTTGTTTGAACAGATGTTTAAATATACTGAACTCAACCATCCGACCGTGCATGAAATATTGTTGTCATATCTGGTCAGGCGCCCCTGCTGTTAATTTCAGTGTTCTCGACAGGCTCCAGATGATTGGTCGCTACCTGAAAGCTCGACTCCAGCCACTTTCTCATGTGGCTTCCCTCTGTCTCTTCTATAAATATTTTCATGGCCTCTGCTCTGACGAACTTGGGTCACTGGTGCACCCTTTACAAGTGTATGCTCGCGCAACCAGACTGACATCAAGGTCTCGCCCTTTTACAGTTAGATCAACCAAATGCTGGCGATAAATCTATTCCATCAGCTTCTTTTCCCGCCTGTGGAAATCCTTTCCATATACGTGCTTTCCTCACGGCTATAACCTCCAGGAAATTAAATGCAAACTCAATTTCCATCTATTATCCACTTAACTCCAGCTCTTTCTACATCACCCTGTGTGTCTTGTTCTTTTCCTTTCTCTCTACCTTCACATTTGTGTTCACTACTGTGTTCACATCATTATCTTGCCCTTTCTCATTCACCCCTGTAGCTGGTTCGTCTTTGTCTTCAATCTCCTCCTGCCTGAAATTTTAACTTTCTTATGTAGCCTCCTGAGTAACAGTGGTGGTACCACCTTGCATGGGGTGAAATGATTTTAAAAACAACCTTTTGCGAGTTATCACTTGAAATTGTTACCTTCGATCAGAGGTTCCTAAATGGTGCGTTGCTGTTATCCATCATGGCCAGGACCAGGTGGGAAAATGATTAAAGCCGAGCTATTATTAATAATCTCGAAATGTTTATCAGGCGCACCAGACCAGTTATGACAGCAATATTCAGAATAAGTCAGTCGGTGAATTGCTATACGTGATACACGATTAAGCGATCATGTCTTCTATTGATAAAACGTATTTTGTAAGCTCAAATGAAGATCTTTATTTGTTTTTTTTTCCTGTTAATCAAAGGCATTACTTATCTAAACTTATTTATAAATGGAACTTTGTGTGTCTGTGTGTGTATGCCCGTTACCCATAGTCTCCAAAACGACTGAACCGATTTTCTTGAAAATTTACACTATTGTACTATAAGCGTTTGCGAGTGTTCTTAACTAGGTTTTGTGTCGAGGTATCCCCGATAAATATCGAAAATCGATAATAAAAAAATCGGGTTATAAAAAGAGTGGTCCGATTTTAATCAAATTTGATACACTCATAGACAAAGACAAAAGAAACGATATTCAGAAGTTTAAAGGTTCTTACAATAGTGCAGAAAATCGATAATATATATATAAGGCAAGATGTTTGTGTGTGTGTCTGTTTATCTGTCTATATGTTTTTTATACAAATCCACAAGTTTTTATCCGATTCTCACCAAACTTTACACAAATATTCTTTAGGCTGAGTCTGAGCTCCAGGACCATGGGTTAGTTTTAAAAATTTCATTACACCTGAGCAACGTCGGGCTATACTTCTAGTATAAGAAAAGTGGTTCGTTTTTTCTTTATTTACTGTTGTGATTTTTCATAGTAAGTCATTTTATTGCCATACGTGATACAGGATTAAGTGACCATGTCTCTTTTGTGACATGACTAATTAAGCAGAAGATTTTTCAGTAGTGCGTTACCATTACTTTCTGCAGTAGACTGGTTGCCAACAAAGGCTATAGAACCTACTCTGTTTTATTTTTTCACCCATAACTGGATGAAAGAGACTGATTAATACTTTTCCCACGGGTATTTGTGCGCAAGTGAATGCAAGGATTTCAACTGGAATTCGAAATTGGCTCCCCGATTTGTCGTTCTAAGCCGATATCCACTCCACCACAATGCACATCAACAGAACCATCGGAATACCACTGATTTTCTAAAAATATGTTTAATGCTCAATATTTTAGTCATAACGTGATTTTTTTTAGTGAAATATTTTAATGTCACGAAAAGAAGAAAAAATGATTTAGATGAATGGGCTACCGAATAAATCCTTATTACTGTTTTTACTGAAATGGAAATAAAAAAAATGATTATGTTTTCCTAAAATGCAAGTAAATTTTGCCACATCACGGATTTGAACCATATTCATTTCCTTCGTATCTCACTGTTAAAAAAGAAAATCGCATAAACTTCCCAAGCTGTGGATCAGCCCCCCACCCCGATAGAATATATTCCTCGATCAGTTCAATAGTTCGCATAAACTTCCCAAGCTGTGATACTCTGTGGATCAGACCCCCGACAGGATATCTTCCTCGATCAGTTCAATAGTTCGCATTAACATCTCAAGTTGTGATACTCTGTGAATCAGACCCCCGATAGGATATCTTCCTCGATCAGTTCAATAGTTCGCAGAAACATCTCAAGTTGTGATACTCTGTGGATCAGACTCCTGAAAGGATATCTTCCTCGATGAGTTCAATAGTTCGCATAAACATCCCAAGCTGTAATACTCTGTGGATCAGACCCCCGATAGGATATCTTCCTCGATCAATTCAATAGTTCGCATAAACATCCCAAGCTGTGATACTCTGTGAATCAGACCCCCGATAGGATATCTTCCTCGATCAGTTCAATAGTTCGCATAAACATCTCAAGTTGTGATACTCAGTGGATCAGACCCCCGATAGGATATCTTCCTCGATCAGTTCAATAGTTCGCATAAACATCCCAAGTTGTGATACTCTGTGGATCAGACCCCCGATAGGATATCTTCCTCAATCAGTTCAATAGTTCGCATAAACATCCCAAGTTGTGATACACTGTGGATCAGACACCTATTAGGATATCTTCCTCGATCAGTTCTATAGTTCGCATAAACTTCCCAAGTTGTGATACACTGTGGATTAGACCCCCATTAGGATATCTTCCTCGATCAGTTCAAAAGTTCGCATAAACTTCCCAAGTTGTGATACACTGTGGATCAGACCCCCATTAGGATATCTTCCTCGATCAATTTAATATTTCGCATAAACTTCCCAAGTTGTGATACTCTGTGGATCAAACTCCCGATAGGATATCTTCCTCGATCAGTTCAATATTTCGCATAAACATCCCAAGCTTTGATACTCTGTGGATCAGAGCTCCCATTAGGATATCTTCCTCGATCAATTTAATATTTCGCATAAACATCCCAAGTTGTGATACTCTGTGGATCAGACCCCCGATAGGATATCTTCCTCGACGAGTTCAATCTCAACCGTCAAGTCTTAAGTCAAGTTTTATCTATCCTACCTGGCTTCTTATGCTGGACGTTCATAAAAAATAATTCTGTAATCCTGTAAATTGAGTGGCTCTTTAGTCTTGTAATTGTCAAACAATACAAAAAAATAATTAAACGAAAAACACAAACAATGGTTCCCGTATGACTATAATCAACTAGCAGTATAGCCCGGCGTTATGCGGGTGTAATGAAAGCTTTAAAACTAATCCATGGTCTTGGAGTTCAGATTCTGCCTAAAGAATATTTGTGTGAAGTTTGGTGACAATCGGATAAAAATTGTGAATTTGTATAAATGACATACAGGCAGATAAACAGACACACACACAAGCATCTTGCCTTATATATATATATATATATATATATATTAAAAAAGGATTAATTCAAAGATGTTGAATGGCCATTTCGATATGAAGATCCCCACGGGGAACGACACATCACCTCAGCAACAGAAAAAAACCTTTCAGAAACTGGAGAAAAATTAGTCTACTTTTCCTTTTTAAATAGATTGCAAAGAAATTAAAAAATAAATAATAAAATAAAATAAAAATAAAAATAAAGGGAAAGAAAAAGAAAAGGAAAAAGAAAAAGAAAAAGATAGAATAAAATCAAATAAATAAGAAAAGAAAAAAATTGACATCGTCTGGGTTCGCAAAAAAAAGGGGAGAATGTAACTAAAAGTTAACAGACAGCCGTGTTAAATCGACGTCAGTTAAAGCAACACGGAAAAAAGGTGGTAAGAGAGATAAAAGAAGGAAGGGAGGGAAAAAGAAAGAAACTAAAGAAAAAAAAATTTTTAAATATTACAGACGCTGGACAAATTCAAAAACCTAATTTCCCCAAAACGTTGAAGTATTAGAAAAAGGCCTTTACTTAAAAAGGCATAATTATTAATAAAAGGGAATAAAAAGATATAGGATATAAAATAAAATTATTTTTTTAAAAATTAGGTCATTTGAAATTAAACTAAATAAAGACAACACTAGGTAAAAAAAAAAAAAAAAATGAATTACAATTATTATATATACATACCTATAGAAGTACACACATACATACATATATATACACACACAATTTAACGAATAAGAATACATGAATACATATATACATACACATACACACATACATTCAATTTATTACACACTTATATACATATACATGCGCATACACACATATATATGTGTGTACACACCTATATACAAAAAATTCATATACACACAATATACATGTGTACACATACATGCACACATATACACACACACACGCACACACACACAGACAAAGTTTCATTTATAAATAAGTTTAGATTATAGCACTTGTGACGTGACATTCTTTTTTTACAATGATGTTTACCTTACACAAGACACAGGGGCTACTAAAGATATTGTGCTACTGAGTAAGAGGCACATTTTATGTGGATAGACTATAGCAGTTAATCTTAGATTGGAAGAAGTAGTGATCGAGAATTTCTTGGGAGTCGGTTCCACAAGGTTGTGGTATCTACATTTTACTAGAAATATGAAATTATATTTTCTACACTACTAAAAAACAAAAAATATCGCAGATCACTAATGATATATCTATATATTCAATCACTCATATCTTTATTTGCAAATCGCTGTATGTGAACTCTTTTTCGACGAAAAAGTGTTTCTGAAAAAGCTAACGTCTCTTTTTATTGATATTTTTAGTTCTCTTTTAGTGACATTATCAAATACTTGAAAGGGTTTGAAATATAAAATCACACTCAAGGTAATGCAAATTTAGTTTTTTGTTTTTGCTTTTTTGTTTTTAAGTACTGTTTTTATTATAAGCGTCAACTGGTTTTAATTATTTTACTTTGCGCATGCGTGCGTGAACTTAATAAACTTTTCATTGCATATTTTAAAAAGGAAGGAAGCCTTCGTCATTAAATTTAGCAAAAATGCATTTATTGTTCGAGTATCGTAAGGAAAACACAAAAAATATTCAAAGTATTATTCAAAAACAGAAAAGAAAGCAATGAGACTGAAGAACAGAAACACAGCGACCATTTTTTAACACTAAATGAGATTTTATCAAAAGTTCTGGTCTTGTATTCTAATGAGAAAACGTCTCTCTCGTTTTTCCAATTTTTTTTATTTGTCTTTTGTGAAAACAACAAGCAAAATGATAATTGTTTCTATCTTGTGTTTTGTAGAATTTCCCAATTTTTACGGATTATTTAAAACCTTAATACCCAAGAATGATAAATCTGTGATTGTTTAGTGACAATGAGGTTTGTAATAGGGGTATAGGACGAGAGAGAGAGAGAGAGAGAGAGAGAGAGAGAGAATGGTCTATTTCATAAACAAAAAGAAGGAAGGAAGAATAAGAGAGGGGATTAAAATCATAAATATATCAATAAAAGTAAAAAGGAATATTCGGGGGTTGAGAGCGAACTAGGAAATGGCAGAAAATATGAGTTGCGGAAGAAGAAATGAAAAAAAAGGAAGTCATGAAAATAAGAAGGATATGGAAAACAGATACAAAATGTAGTTGACAAAGTAAAAGGGAAATAAAGGGAAGAGTGAAGAAAGTATACAAGAAGAAGAAGAAGAAGCAGAAGAAGGAAGAGGAGGAGGAGGAGGAGGAGGAGGAGTGTAAAGGGATTTGGAAAGGAATAACCGATGAGCTTAGGAGGGAAGAAATTATTTAAGAAAAAAACAATGCAATAAAGTATCTAAAAATGAAGAAAGAAAAAAATGAAAAGACGAGTTTAAAATAATTGAGAGTAAATCTATCTATCTATCTATCTATCTATCTATCTATCTATCTATCTATCTAATTCTGTTCGTATCAGCCTATCTAGCTAGCTAGCTATCTAATTCTGTTCATATATAACTAATTCTGTTCATATCTATCTATCTATCTATCTATCTATCTATCTATCTATCTATTCTAATTCATCTATCTATCCCATTTTGTTCGTTTTATTCTTATCTATCTATCTATCTATCTATCTATCTATCTATCTATCTATTCTAATTCATCTATCTATCCCATTTTGTTCGTTATCTATCTATCTATCTATCTATCTATCTATCTATCTATCTATCTCATTTTGTTCGTTATCTATCTATCTATCTATCTATCTATCTATCTATCTATCTATCTATCTATCTATCTATCTATCTATCTATCTATCTATCTCATTTTGTTCGTTATCTTATCTATCTATCTATCTATCTATCTATCTATCTATCTATCTCATTTTGTTCGTTAACTATCTATCTATCTATCTATCTATCTATCTATCTCATTTTGTTCGTTATCTATCTATCTATCTATCTATCTATCTATCTATCTGTCTATCTATCTATCTATCTATCTATCTCATTTTGTTCGTTATCTATCTATCTATCTATCTATCTATCTATCTATCTATCTATCTCATTTTGTTCGTTATCTATCTATCTATCTATCTATCTATCTATCTATCTATCTATCTATCTATCTCATTTTGTTCGTTATCTATCTATCTATCTATCTATCTATCTATCTATCTATCTATCTATCTTTTTGCAAGAATTTTTCTATCAGTTGAATGAGTGAAGACAAAGCAATCTCATTTGATTTTCATTAGGACATCATTTCTTGTCAATGTCCTTATTCCCCTGACAAATATTATAATTATAGACCGAAACTTGTAGAAATCCAGTGAAATATTCGAATCAATATTCAACTGAACTTTATACATAAAGTTCCAGATTTATCGACCTACTCTCGCGCGCACACACACACACACACACACACACACACACACACACACACACACACACATATATATATATATATATATATATATATATATGAGAGTATGTGTGTCTTTGCCCTCGTGTGTGTGAGGATAAGAATACATACCTGTGAGCGATGGACAGCGAGCTGTAAGAATAAAAGAGAAATTGTATGGCTGAGAGCGATACCTCATTCGGAGAATTTCACTTTTAAGCTTCGTTCTTTTCTCGGCTACGTCGTTTGATTGCTCCGCTTATGAAGTCCAAATAACTGTCGGCTAAGGGGGCCTTCGAGTGAGAAAGATGGGCAAGATGTTCGCTCGGAGAATTCTGCCTCCTCCGAAAATGCGTAAACGCCGTCATCGTTTGAACTGGGAAGCATTTTCCGACCGTGTCATCAAAGACTAAAAGATTATGCCCTCGAATTCTAAAGCCGAACCTCTGGAGATTCGTTTTTAAAATTCCGACGACAACCTGGCAAAGAAAGGTTTCGTCGTTCGCATTTGATGTCCTGAGGAATTGGCGTTACATAATCTTTCCCCACAAAAGACTAAGCACTAAAACGTTTTGCGTTCAGTCTTCAATGTACTTGATTTCGTTTTTAAATTTCGAAGTCAGCAAAGAACACAGACATTTCAAAATTCCGATGTCAGCAATTGTAAAGAGAATTTACGGAGTTCTTATCGTAGGAAAGAGGCGTTACACAATATCTAAACTTTTTTATAAATGGAAGTTTGTCTGTGTGAGTGTGTCTCTGTGTGTGTCTGTGTGTGTGTGTCCGTTAACTATAGACTCCGAAACGGCGGAACCAATTTTCTTGAAAATTTACACAGGTGTACTATAAGCGTCTGCGTGTGTTCTTAGCTAGGTTTTGTGTCGAGGTAACCCCGATAAATATCGAAAATCGATCATCGAAAAAATCGGGTTATAGAAGGAGTGGTCCGATTTTAATCAAATTCGATGCACTCATAGACAAAGACATAAGAAACGATATTAAGAAGTTTCAAGGTTACAATTCTCACAATAGTGCAGAAAATCGATAATATATATATATATATATATATATATATATATATATATATATACGGTAAGATGTTTGTGTGTGTGTGTGTTTATCTGCCTGTATGTCTGTATTTTTTTCAGCCATTTTATTTTAGTTTTTGCCTCGGATTTGGCTCTCAGTAGGTATAATTGTACTTCTCATCCATGAGACCATTTACTCAGAGGACTTATTTAGCCTTCAAAATTCAGTTTACGACGAAAAAATCTTGTTTGATATCGATACCAGAAAATCAAAATTTGACTTACATCAATTAATTTTTCTTTGAGTCTACAGTTTCGCTTTAACTGGAAACAACTATTGCTTTTTAGTCTTTCGTGCCAACGTCCAAATAGTCTGAGCTCCAGGACCATGGATTAGTTTTAAAGCTTTCATTACAGCCGAGCAACGCCGGGCTGTACTGCTAGTTTCTAGATGAAAGCACTAACCTGGCTCATGTCAAGTTTTAAATGTAACCAAAATCCGTGGACGCCAGCGGTTTTTGATGTTCGTCCTCATGTCCGCGGGAATTGTATAACAATATTTTCCGGTAAAAGCTGAAGCAGTAAAATATCTTGTCAAGTTTTGAACGTGGCAAATTAGTTTTTGACATCCGAGTTCTACAGTGGTAAATAGACTTTTCAAAGTTCGTATGTGAACTCCGCAGGAAATGTTTTTCCTTTTAAATGGGCTTTATCAGATTTTAAAATATGATAAACTATTAATATTTTGCCAAATCAATTTCTGACAAAAAATTAGGTATGAGTCAGACAGTGGGTGTAAATATTCTAGAAAACAAATATTTTACCCTTAAATTTAGACTCAGTAGACAGCGTATGTGATGTCAGTTCTTCAATATCGCAGTGAATTCTGGACAATATCATCAAAGATGAAGGAAAACTTGAAGTAATTGAAATGTGGTTCTACAGAAGGATGCTGAGGATATCATGGGTTGAACATGTGAGCAATGATGAGGTTTTTGAAAGGATGGAAACGAAAAGGAAATTAATACTGAGCATTAGAAAATGACAGCTAAAGTTTCTGGGGCATGCAGTGAGGAAGGAAGGCTTGGAGAATCTGATTCTCACGGGTCAGATAGAAGGAAGTAGAGACAGAGTAAAACAATGTATAACGTACTTGACTGGCCTGAACGGGTGGATGATAGAATAGGGGTTGCATAGTGTCACAGGAGAAAGCGTGCTAAGAGCCACCAGGGATAGGGAGACGTGGAAAGCCATGATCGACTATGTCCTGAATGGACAAGGCACATAGAAGAAGAAGACACAATGTTAGGAATATGCGAGGTGAGCAAAAAAAAAAAAAATGATAAATCCAGACAAGATAAATCTATATTAACAGTGGAAGGACACATTTCAATACAGCTTTTATGTAGAAAGTTTGGTCAGATACATTTTGTTTTGTAAACATGTTACGGAAATTAACGAATTTTAACGAAACTTGGTTATAAGCAACCGACAATTTGTAATGAATTATTTCGGACATTATTTTTACCGATACTCGTATTTAAGTAGATATTCTGTTTTTTTTTTTAATTAAACAGTATTTTTATATTTATATCTACCGGTCTGATTATTTATGATGAATTTTTATTACAAAAATGTGTGCTACCCAGCAGGATTCGAACCTGCGATCCCTATTACATAGGGGAAACATACGATTTGATCTGGTACCATCTTAACCACTCGACCATGGATACCCTCCTGACCAAACGAGGTTTTTATCATGCTTATATAACACAATTTTCGATTTTACCGTAAACAAGCATATCTGCTCTGAAATGTATCGTAATCTCAAAAAATGTAAACATGTTACGGAAATTAACGAATTTTAACGAAACTTGGTTATAAGCAACCGACAATTTGTAATGAATTATTTTGAAAATTATTTTTACCGATACTCGTATTTAAGTAGATATTGTGTTTTTAATTAAACAGTATTTTATATTTATATCTACCGGCCTGATTATTTTACGATAAATTTTATTACGAACATTTTGTTTTGTCTATATTTCTGAAATGAGGTAGCATTTACACTAGATACATCATTCGGAATATTGTCCTCATCTTTGTTGCCATTTGTACGACGTTTCGACCTTCTTCAGGTGCGAGGAATTTTGAACCGAACCCTTTATCATTGGTTAGAGAGTTCGAGGTAGATAACACATGACTACCAAAAGATGTATTACGCAAGGAATGAGAATGATATACCACAGTGATCGTAATAAAGGGTTCGATTCGAAATGCAAACGTCAGAGCGTACAACGACCGAAACGTCGTACAAATAGCAACAAACAAGAGAACAATAGTAGAAAATAATGTAAATAGCTGCGGAAAAATGTTTACCAAAAATGATTTTAACATTTCAGTGATATTATATAAGTGGACAATCCATATTTATTTACGTTATTTCAACTTACGTGGCATCCCCTTTAACAATGGGTGGTTATTTAACAAATTTCTCACTACAGAGATGGGATGTAACACAAGACCAGTTTTAAGAGATGGCTTTCCGAGAGTGTAAAACCCGGCCAAAAATTCCCTAGTTCCCTCATTCGCGGGATTAGGTTTGTCTGTTTTTCTCATTTTAGCTTCTGCCCATAGACAGTGATTCGCACTCTACCGGAAGACTCAGAGCTTAACAAGTAAGCGTTCTCGCGGAACTCTGGCATGGGTGTCTAGATAATTACTCAAGTATTCCTCACAGAGTCGGGATGTGATACAAGGTCAGTTTTTAACGTGTGGTTTTTCCGAGCGTGTACACTCTGGCAAAAATTCCACAGCGCCCGCATTAGCGGTATCGGCTATTTGTCTATTTTTCCCATACGATACTCTGCTTGTTAACATAGCTTTGTTTGTGTTCCTCTCCTCCCGATGACTGACAGTCCGATAATCACGATTTCGGTTGGAACTCTGGGGATTTAGCCAAGTCCTCCCCTCGGAAGGTGGATATGGTGTTTACGAGCGTGTACACTCGGGCAAAAATTTCACAGCTCCCGCATAAGCGGGATCGGATCGGGTCTCTTTTTCTCAGTTGATTTTCTGTCCGGAGATATCGCTCTGACTAAAGGCAGAGATCTTGACAAGAGAAAGTTTGAGCGGAACTCTGGCATGGGTGTCTGATCTCTTTGTTGAAGATCTGCGACATTTTTCGAACTGCTTTCTGTGTGAACATCACTTTGTCACGGCATCAAATATTCACCGGAATTCTGCAAAAAGGAGCACTGTCGGTAACAATTCAGATTAATGATACATATATTGCCAATATCTAGATATATAAATTTGACAGAACGTTAAACGGGTCGTGTCAGGGAGCTGTCATTTAAAGATAACCTCGAAACGAAGCGTATACAAAAAAAGAAGGCGGGGAAAAAATTGCGCCAAATATAAGGATATTTTTTGCTGAGTTATGACAGCCAGTGAAAGCTACATCATTCATCGTTAACTGACGATTTTTCATATATTCGTGGTTGCAGAAAAGTAAAAAATGAAATAGGTGTGTGCTAAAATTTCACGTTCTCTTTTGTTTTTCTAAAAGCGAGAATCAGGCAAAGTTTAAAACCGAGTTTTACTGAAACACACACACACACACACACACACACACACACACACAGAGAGCGAGAGAGAGAGCGAGAGAGAGAGAGTAACATCCCATGCAGTTATTCTCTCAAACAAAATAAAATAATTTACATTATTCGGACTATTGTCCTCATTTTTGTTGTCATTTTTACGACGTTTCAGCCGTTGTACGCTTCGGCCGTTTTTTTAGGTGTTATGAATTTCGAACCGAGCCCTTTATTACAACCACTGGGGTATATTCCTTGCCTGGAGCATCTCCTGGCAGTTGTGAGTTATCTCCCTCTAACTCTGAAAGTCACTTGTTCACCACTGCTATAGCCTGGTATTGAACTCACAACACGTTGGCTCAAGTCACAGGAACTAATCAACATCTCTCTCTCTCTCTCTCTCTCTCTCTCTCTATATATATATATATATATATATATATATATATATATATATATATATATATATATATGTATGTGCGCGTGTGTGTGTCCTTAAGGGCAAATAGTGTGAGTGTGCGGTCTCCAAAATGAATGTATCAGTTACCACAATGGTTACCACTATGACATAGATTCTTCTTCTTCTTCTTCTTACTTCTTCTTCTTCTTCTTCTTCTTCTATGTGCCCTGTTCTTTTAGGACGTAGGCGATCATGATTCTCCACGTCTCCCTATCCATTGTGGCTCCCAGTATGCTTGTTCCTGTTACTCCTGGCAACCACCGTTCTGTATGCACCTGATCAGGTTCTGCAAATATATTATCCGCTGTCTTCCTCTGTCTCTCTTGCCTTCTATCTGGCCAGTTAGTATCAGGTTCTCCTGGCTTTCCTTCCTCCATGCGTGTCCCAGGAACTTCAGTTGTCTCTTCCTGATGTTCAGTATTAATTGCCTTTTCGTTGCTATTCTTTCCAACACCTCACCGTTGCTTGCATGCTCGGTCAACGATATCCGCAGCATCCTTCTGTAGAACCACATTTCCGCTGCTTCCAGTTTTGTCCTCATTTTCAATGTTATTGTCTAGCATTCACTGCCGTATTGAAGAACTGACATCACATAGCAATCCAGCACTTTTTTCTTTGTTTCTAGTGAAATTTTCCTGTGTGTTAGTACTTTACTCAGCTTCTGGAACGCGTCCTTTGCCATGCTAATTCGTCTTCGGAACTATGGATAGGAGGATCATTTATTGAAAACTAGCATCAAGTACCGTCGTTACACGAGATGGGAAGAGTAAGAATTCCCATGGGCAATTTAGGCATTGGTCTTTGTAAGGGGAATTATATTACTATGCAGAAGGGGGATAGTTGGCAGTGACTATTTGTGCCGACGCAGAAGAATAAAATGAGTCTGGGTAAATGTTGGGGTTTGCTTCTTGGTTGGATACGCGAAATAAATGTCTGCTTGTCTAAATTTGCAGCTGGTGTGTAAGATTCTAAACAAATAAGATGAAAAATGTGAAAGTAGATGTTAATATCAATCAGTGATGATACACACACGAATACAAGCACATTATGACACACACATATCTTCAGGTTTTTGTAGATATATAAAAATCAACACTGCCAGTCATATATATATATATATATATATATAGAGAGAGAGAGAGAGAGAAAGAGAGAAAGAGAGAGAGAAAGAGAAATCAGTGATGATATATATATATATGTATGTATTATATATATAAATAAGTGAGGATACACACACATACTGGCATACACAGATACACACATTTCTTCAGTTTTCCATGCCTGTATCCTCAGTTATAAATATCCTCACTGATTTATTTTTAATCAGTAAACACTTTATCAGATCAAACATCTATTGCAAATACTTTAAGTTTAGATCTATGTATGTATGTATGTATGTATGTATGTATGTATCTATCTATCTATCTATTTCTTAATAGAAATTTCTTATATTTTTAATTAAAACAAAATTTAGTTATATATATATATATATATATATATATATATAACTAAATTTTGTTTTAATTAAAAATAAATTGCGACACGGAACTTTCTATGTTTCGAGATTTCTACCTCGTCCTCAGGCAATGTTAGATCATAGTTGTGAAAATGATTTTCATTTAAATATAAGAAACAATACGTTTGTTATTTATAGAAATAAGAAGACATAAAAATTTATGTGTGTTCAATTTAACTAATCAGAATAGAGATTCTCTTCAAATTTGAAAAAAGTTCATATTTTTGGGGAATACATAATTTCTTCTTTCAATCTTAACTGCCAAAATTTCAACCTAATTTTTAAAACCCCTGTCTAGACCCTATTTCCTTTGATATATCCATTATTGTTACAAAACTTTTCTTTCAGTTTTCTCTATAACCCAACATTTTCTAAAACAAAAAAAAGAAGAAAGAAAAGAAAAAAAAGTAAAAGCCGGAGAAATCAAAATTGTAAAACTTTTTGTTCTCTTTACCTGGATATATATATATATATATATATATATATATATATATATATAAATTAAAAAAGGATTAATTCAATGATGTTGAATGACCATTTCGATGTGAAAATCCCCACGGGGGATAACACATCACCTCAGCAACCGAAAAATCCTTTCAGAAACTGAAGAAAAATCAGTCTAATTTTTCTTTTTAAATAGATTTGCAAAGAAATTAAAAAAGAAAAGAAAAAAGAAAAAGAAAGAAAAAGATAAAACAAAATAAAAATATATGTGTGTGTGTGTGTGTGTGTGTGTGTGTTTCTTTCTTTCTTTCTCTGTATATATATATATATATATATATATATGTATGTGTGTGTGTGTGTGTTTCTTTCTTTCTCTGTATATATATATATGTGTGTGTGTGTGTGTGTTTCTTTCTTTCTCTGTATATATATATATATATATATATATAAAGAGGAAGGCATAAAAATTAATGTGTGTGTTCACTTTAACTGATCAGAATAGATATTCGCTTTAATTTGAAAAAAACAAAAAACGTTCATATTTTTGGGGAATACATAATTTCTTCTTTCCATCTTAACTGCCAAAATTTCAACCTAATTTTTAAAACCCCTGTTTAGACCCTATTTCCTTTGATGTATCCATTATTGTTACAAAACTTTTCTTTCAGCTTTCTCCATAACCCAACATTTTCTAAAACAAAAAAGAAAAAAAGAAAAGGGATGAAGAAAGAAAAAAAGAAAGAAAACATTTTATATTTCTGCTCCAACTTAAAGAGACTTTAGAGTGAATATACTGTTTTTATTTCGATTCAGAGTGCATTTTATTTCAATTTTAAAAAATTTTAATTCATAAACAAAAAATATTCATTTTTAATATCCATTTTATTTATTAAACATTTTTTTAAAAATTAATTTTATTCTTTTTATATAAATTCTAATTTATTATTATTATATTCTAATACAATTCTCAATATCATAATACAATCTTTTAAACATTTATGTAATTATTACTAAAAATTTAAATATCAATTTAATTATTTTAATATATATTTAATTATTATTTTTCTTCAACAAATTATTTGATACATGTCAGTTAATAAACATAAAGTTTTTTAACCATATTCTAAGGTAAACATTTTGCAATGTTTACATATGGCATTTATTTCGTTACGTTTACTTAATAAATTTTTATTCCTAAGAAATCTAATAATATAAAGTTTTTCGTATAGACACAAAGGGCATGGATTTATATATATATATATATATATATATATATATATATAGGAAAGAATATTAATAAAAAGTTTTGAATTTAAAAATGTACTTTTTTGGGACAGTATTTGTTTATTTTTATTATTGTATTTTATATTTCAGACCACCCTCGGTCCTTCATCAGAAACAAGTGATTTTTAAATTTGAATTAATATATATATATATATATATATATATACATATTGTCATCCGTAGACAGATCTGTTTCGCTGTATCAGAGCTCATCAGTACGGTTAGACTCTGATCGCTTTTTAACCCAGTATTGAAACCCGACTGAATTGGCGTCAGTCGTATATATATATATATATATATATATATATATATATATATATATATATATATTGCTTTTAAAAATCACAAACGGAAACATCTCTCAAGGGACCCCTTTCGCCAACAACACATCAGGAGAGAACCGTTGGTAGTGATCAAAGAAAAAACGAAAAAAATATCCACGTGAGCAAAAAGTGGGGGCGGGTAACAGAAGCGTATAAACAATTAGCGAAGGGATAAAATTGAGGGAAAATGATTAAATATATACAATTGGATAAAATATGTACAAAAATATGTACAAAAAATAGATGAAAGAAAGAGGGTGAGTGTTTAAAAATGTCCCCGAACAAGTCCAACGACTTAAACTCTTTCTGTCGACAGAGAGAGTGTTTACGCCAAAGAATCGAGACCGACTCCAGAATCCTTAAATGGTTAATGGAGTCGGCTCTGTGTAGCACCCTGAACCAATCACCTTTATAGATCTTGACACAAACTTGATAATTTATGTATTGTTGGCGAAAGGGATTCCTTGTGGGATGTTTCCGTTTCTGAGTTTCAAAGCAATTTACAGGTTTTGTACCGTCAAACAGTTGAATAGCTATTTCAGCGAGAAAATTCTCGCTTCATCAGCAATGATGACAAAATAAACTTATTAATTCAAATATGGTACAAAAAATCACATACCGGAAGGAGCCCAAAACCATATCCATGCACAGGAAGTTAAAAATGGAGGAGGGAGAATTAAGGAAGAAAACATGTTTAAAATTTGTCGTCTAAACATAAAAAAGGGGCAGAAATCGAGATTCCTGACTCGATATTAAAAGAAGATTTTTAGATTACGTTTGTATTAAAGAATCAAAAATTAAATATTACTACGTAGTGAGATATATATGAACACTGAAATAGATAGATATGAACACTGAAATAGTTAGATAAATAGATAGATAGATCTGAACAGACTTAGATAGATAGATAGATAGATAGATAGATAGATAGATAGATAGATAGATAGATGGAATGAAATGAACAGAGGTATCTAGAGAGATAGCTAGATATATAGATGTAAACTTTCGACCTCTTCATGGAATCCTTGACCATACACCGTCTCGCATATAAGTTAAAAAATATCAGTAAATGTTTGTGATGTGATTCGCCCTTTTGTTTCATGCTATTTCCTCGAAAAGTTTCATTTTATATTTACGTTTTGTACTTCCTTCATCATATTGTTTTTATCTTCTGATACTAGACATATTTGTTTGAATAAGAATAATAGTAATAATACTAATAAAAATCTCTAGAAAGATCCATAAAAATTTCCCGTTTTTTCGATTTTAACCCTAGAACACTAACCATGCCTATATAGTACCAAGCGCAAATTTTCCTATTTTTAATTACCATTTTCAGTAACTAGTTTTCTTACTTAAATATGTTTTTCACTTCCTATTAATTTTAACTCGAAGCACAAAGTTTGAAGTGCCTACAAGTAAAATATTTTTATATAAATATTTATATTTAATATTTTTTTAAATATTTTCAAAATGTGTATTAGTTAGTAGTGGTGTAAGTTTATTTGATGGATAGTGTTCTAGGGTGAATATTATGATAAATCTGAATTCTTAAATTAATGATTGTGTATGTTAATAGTGAGTTCTACGACTATAAAATATCCGTGTAAATTTCCTCATCGCATCTTTAAATGTTTGAGCTTAACAATTTTAAGAAAATATTGCAATAACAATCATAAATATGAATGCTGGCCGTTATTTTATGTAAGGGGGTACAAATGAAAAGATTTGAAATTTACAGCTTTTTCCATTTCACAAAAAAAAAAAAAAAAAACGTTAAACACTTTTATCCTCCGTTTCGTTCTTGCTTTCTTTCTTTCTTTCTTTCTTTCTTTCTTTCTTTCTACGTCTAGATTCCTTTCACGTCTTTCTCTTTTTCTATATCGTCTATACCTCACTGTTTCTCATTCCCAAATAGCTAGTTTCTTTCTTTCTTTCTTTCTTTCTTTCTTTCTTTCTGCGTCTAGATTCCTTTCACGTCTTTCTCTTTTTCTCTATTCCTCACCTTTTCTCATTCTCAAATAGCTAGTGTCTTTCTTTCTTTCTTTCTTTATTTCTTTCTTTCACTAAACCCAAGCAACTTCTCTGATATGTTATATTTATCAAAACAGAATAGTCCATTATTTATTAAGCATTGGTAAGAGATTTTAAACACATCTATCTTCCTTCATTTCAAGTTGTGCTTTTTCCCGTTCTTTTCACGTTATCAAAACAGAACAGTCTATTATTTATGAGGTATTGGCAGAAGACGTTAAACATTTACACACCCACACTTCTTTCTTTCTTTCTTTCTTTCTTTCTTTCTTTCTTTCTTTCTAATTCTGTTGCATCTGTTTTCTTTCTTTCTTCTTTCTAATTCTATCACATCTTTCTTTCTTTCTTTCTTTCTTTCTTTCTTTCTTTCTTTCTTTCTTTCTTTCTAATTCTATCACATCTCCTTTTCTTTCTGTCTTTCTTTCTTTCTTTCTTTCTAATTCTATCACATCTCCTTTTCTTTCTTTCTTTCTTTCTTTCTTTCTTTCTTTCTTTCTTTCTTTCTTTCTTTCACTAAACCCAAGCAACTTCTCTGATATGCTATATTTATCACAACGGAATAGTCCATTATTTATTAAGCATTGGTAAGAGATTTTAAACACATCTATCTTCCTTCATTTCAAGTTGTGATTTTCCCGTTCTTTTCACGCTATCAAAACAGAACAGTCTATTATTTATGAGGTATTGGCAGGAGACGTTAAACATTTATACCCCCACTTCTTTATTTATTTCTTTCTTTGATCCATTTATTTTTTCACTGAAACCAAGTAGTGTATTTTCCTCTCAACGTGAACAAAATGGAACAGTTCATCATTGTTGTGGAGTGGTTTTTGCACTGAAAATTATAATCGTGCTATGTCGGTTGCTAATCGACTTAATGCACCCAAAATGTTAGGAACTTGATAATCTTCTACTGTAAGTTTACTCCTTAGTACTCGGCTAACTGCTGACTAATATCAACTATCTAGTAGTTCTACTGAACTCCAACAGAACCCTAAAGAACTCCTATGAACCACATTTCCGCTGCTTCCAGTTTTGTCCTCATTTTCGATGTTATTGTCCGGCATTCACTGCCGTATTGAAGAACTGACATCACATAGAAATCCAGCACTTTTTTCTTTGTTTCTAGTGAAATTTTCCTGTGTGTTAGTGCTTTACTCAGCTTCTGGAACGCGTCCTTTGCCATGCCAATTCGTCTTCGGATCTATGGATAAGAGGATCATCTAAAGAACTCCTATGAACTTCCCAAGAACTCTTAAGAACTTCAATATTTATTTTTGTAAAATACTAAAAATGCGGCACCAGGCCAAAAAGGGGATGGGGAATGACTGGTCTTCATCTGCCTTACATTAACTTAACTAGCCTCACTCACTGACCCAAGCAGATAATACAATATCCCTTGCACCAAAACATCTCATTCTTACGTACCATTCTTGCTACAAACACCATAATGATTCAATACACTCTGTGAAAATCTAACTAAAACCATATGTACAGTTTTCTGGGGCGGGGGAGGAATAACTTTAAAATTGATAATCCCAATGATATTATACAATGAATGAAAAGATATACAAAACGAAACAAAATTGATGTTAGTAATAACCCCCCCCCCCCCCACAATCTCTAATCGTGACAGAAACATTAGTTAGCTGGCCAAATTCTAGCGGGGCTCGTAGATATTAACAGAGTTATACACACAAGCACGCACACACTCAAACACAATAACAAATACGAAAATAAACACACCCGAAACGAAAAATGAACTGGTCCCGTTAACTTCCTGTTAACTCTTATTAATATAGGAGGGAGAGTCCATTATCTGAGGAATAGGTGTGTTTCCCCACAAATATTATTTATAATTTATGAACAGAACATAAAATTTCGGGGAACAAACGAAATAATGGCCAAACAGTTATATTAGGATACTAATAACCCTGAAAATTTCCTAAAAAATACTGTTAATAACAAATGCAAAATATTATGCCGTTAGTAATGTACAGAGCAAATGTGTTGCGCACTGGCGTTGCTATGGACCATTCCATTTTGATTACGAGGGAAGACACTCTTTGGTTTTATTGGGAAAAGAAAGCATTCGTAATAAGAAAAAATGAACAAAAAGAAAGAAAAGGATGAGAGAAGAGGCGATAACGCCCCCTGCATTTAATGTATGCTTCTATTAAATGGAAAACCTTGTCAATTTTGAAATGTTTCATTAATGATCTCCCCGATAACATATTATCCCAAGTAGGTATGTACGCCTATGACACCACAGTTTACTCTCGCCTCGATCAAAAATCTGGTGTGGGCGGCAAAGGTAACCTTGCAGCCAAGCTTGGAAAGGACCTCCAATCCGTAGTGGATTGGGGTAAGAAATGGCTCGTAAATTTTAATGCTTCTAAAACAAAGCTATTATCAATTAACCATCACCGCACCTACCTCCTATTAGCATGGACCAGACTTGCCTCCCAGAGAGTAAAACACTGCGCCTCCTTGGTCTCACACTTTCACCAGACCTCAAGTGGAATGACTATATCGAATCCATTGCTAAATCCGCTGCTATGAAAGTCGGTTCTCTGTGCAGGGCCCGGAGGTTTTTTTCCGTCTGAATCTATCCTGCACATTTATAAATCTACCATCCACCCGTGCACTGAATACTGTTGCCATATCTGGTCGGGTGCACCTGCTATTCTCCTTGGGCTTCTCGACAAGGTACAGCGGAGGGTTTGTAATGTGATCGATACTGACTTGGCAGACCGCCTGCAGTCTCTCTCTCACAGGCGCGACGACGTGGCTTCCCTGTGTCTCTTCTATAAATACTTCCATGGCTTCTGCTCCGATGAACTTAGATCACTGGTGCCCCCTAGGTTCGAATTTGCACGAGATACTAGATTAGCAACTACATCCCACCCTTTTACAGTGAAACCGATAAAATGCAACCGCAACTTCTACTCCAATAGTTTCTTTTCTCGTACTTCCCGACTGTGGAATTCCCTTCCACATGACTGTTTCCCCGACGGCTACAATCTCCAGGAGTTAAATGTAAGGTCAATAGACATCTCCTAACACACTAACTCGCTTCCATTCTTTCAAACACTCTTCCCATCCTCCAAACTATCTATCACCCGTCTTCTGACATTTCCTATATCTAACCACTCTTTCTATTTATCTTCCCCTATGTAGCCCCAAGCGCAATAGTGGCAGTGGAATGCCTTGCTTGGGGTGAAACGATTAAAAAAAAATGTAGTCGATCATTGATTTAAATAAAAATCTGTTTTCATGCATATGACTGAAGTTTGAGAAATTTCTTTACGAGAAAATTCTTTCTGTACGAGAGAATTATGTATGAATGTGATATAAGTCTGAAATCGTAAAAACGAAATAGATTTCCGTTCAGAATTCTAGTAGAAATAATACATAAAAGTAATAAGCGAACATCTTTATAAATAAAATAATAATTTTTGGAAAATAATGTTAACGGTTAAAATCTTTCAATGAAATAATAAAATAGTAAATATCTATGTATTAAAATGATTACAATAACATGATTCAGTAATAGTATATCTGTGATGATACCGAGCAAAAGCGAGGGACCGGATGTTTGCTCTATAACAACCAGAAAGCAAGCTACTACATTCGCCTCCCTTCACCTATCATCACTTCTTCCCTGTCTCAAAAGTACTTACTGACCTCAGGAGCGACCACTTCAAAGACTGTTTCCTCACAAACCAACTTACTGACTTATGGACCTTCGAAGTGGCAACGTCAAAATGAACATTCCTTACCTACAAGACGCCTCCACATTCCTAAGCTTTTTATCTCTTTCAGCTCATTATTTGCCATAAACATTCTAACATCCGTGGGACCTTTATATTCAAGTATTACTTCATTTGTAAAAACATTAATTGATATGTATATATATATAAATGTTATTTTCTATTCAGATTACCTTTATTGATTTTATAATCATTCTATGACTTATAGTGGGCTATCTATCACAAGGCCGTTAATCTGCAACAGTATAATACTACCTTTCACTAGAACGGAATCCTACTACAACTAGAAAAGAAAAAATAAGCAACCCGCTATATATCAATAAGAAACATACATATAAATTTCTAAATCATTATAATATTACAATTCAGTCAAGTGCCATACGTGATACACGCTTTAGGCGATCATGTCTCGAAAGAGACATGACTGACTGGGCAGAAGATTATTCCGCAGTTGTTTGCCATTTCTTTCTGTGGTAGACTGGTTGCCAGCCAAGGCTATAGAACCCAATCTGTCTTATTATTTAACCCATAGCTAGAGGAAAGAGACGGATTAATACCTTTCCCAAGGGTATTTGTGCGTGGGTGAATGCAAGGAATTCATCTGAAATTCGAACTGGGCTCCCCAATTTGACAACCCGAGTCGCTATCCACTGCACTACAACGCACATCCAATTACAATTACGTAACATAAATGATATGCAATAATAAATAATAGTAAATATTTTTTTAAATTGATAATAATAAAACTAAAACTAATAATAATGATAATAATAATAATAACACTAGAAACTTTCAGGCAAATATTATGCATAATAATATGGATCCAAAATGCAGGTTTTGTGATAAACACCAAGAAACAATAGACCACCTAATCTCAGGCTGTTCTGTGCTTGCCCCAAATGAATATAAAAATCGCCACGATAGAGTTGGGCAATATTTACATTGGGCAATGTGCAAACATTATGGAAAAGCTGTAAACAAACAATGGTATGAACATCACCCAGCACCGGTTACAGAAATAGAAGATGTAACCATTCTATGGGATTACACCATCTACACAGACAGAAAAATTGAAGCAAACAGGTCAGACATTATTGTTAAAAACCAGAAGGAGAAAACTTGTCTATTAATTGATATGGCTTGTCCAGCGGATTGTAACATAGCAATCAAGGAATTTGAAAAACTGTCAAAATATAAAGACCTGGAAATTGAAATAGAAAAAATGTGGAAATTGAAAACAAGAGTTGTGCCAGTGATAGTAGGTGCACTTGGAATGATAAAAAATGGAACAAAACAACACATTGAAAGAATCCCTGGAAACCCCAGCTTAAGAGATATACAAAAAATTGTCTTATTAAGTACAGCCCACACGCGAAGGAAAACTTTATCTATGTAATGCTAGGGATGATAGGGAAGATAGAAAAACATGAAATGAAGTCATAACAACACGCTACGACCTGCCTTAGGTCTCCCCGCAGACTTGGTTGGTAGTGAGACCAAAGCAGAAATCGAAATATGATGAAAAAATGACATAATAATAATAATAATAATAATAATAATAATAATAATAATAATAATAATAATAATCATAGTGAAGTAAATAGTCCAGACATTATTGTTAAAAACAAGAAAGAAATAACTTGTCTATTAATTGATATGGATTGTCCAGCGGATTGCAACATAGCAACCAAGGAATTTGAAAAACTGTCAAAATATACAGACCTGGAAATTGAAATAGACAAAATGTGGAAATTGAAAACAAGAGTTGTGCCAGTAAAAAATGAAACAAAACAACACATTGAAAGAATCCCTGGAAACCCCAGCTTAAGAGATATACAAAAAATTGTCTTATTAAGTACAGCCCACACACTAAATAGAACTGTGTCTATGTAACGCTAGGGATGATGGGGAAGATAGAAAAAAACATGAAATGGAGACATAACAACACTCCACGACCTCCGTTAGGTCTTCCCCCAGACTTTTTGGTCGTGCGACCATAGCAGAAATCGAAATATGATGAAAAATGACATAATAATAATAATAATAATAATAATAATAATAATAATAATTAGTAAAAGAAAAATTTGTCACCCAGTTGATTGATGTTATAATCAGCACATCACCTCCCGTTATTCGTAGGCGAACCTTTATGTAATCATATGGTCCACTCGTCAGGACGTTTAATTCTGTCTATTCTATTCTTCTATTAGAAGACATTTCTTTTACGGAATGAAAGGCGTCACTCGACTGGTTTCCGCCTTGTTATTTAGGAATCACTATTTTTATTTGCATGTTTTTTAATTTGATTTTTTTTTTAGCAGGTGACTGTCATCCATTTTGTGAATGAATGATATATTTTCTTATATATTATTTAAATGAAACCCTGACAAAAATGAGGAAAATTCTTAATGTTGAAGTTATCGCTAACATTTTTATCGAGATTTACAAACTGTAAGTTTTGTTCTGTTTGCAAAACAGTCGATGAAATATGAATTACTCTATTTGTCTGGAAAAATACTTTGACAGAAAGCCTTCTTCGCGGTTTAATTTCTTTATTAAAATTTGGTCTTATAGGATTTCATTGTAAAGAATATTTCTTTGAGAAAATTTATTATTTCCCTTTTTTTTCTTTTTTCAGAGCGAAGAATAAATTCTTAGTATTTCCTACTCTTGAGCATGCGACAGACAACTGACCATGCGTGAATATTTCTTTCTGGTGCGGAATTCTAAATCTTTGAAGCGTTTGCGC
>JBBBDQ010001287.1:2980000-3007500 GCA_037127315.1 Ascarosepion bandense
AGATATGAAAGGACTGACACACTGATCTAGATAGATAGATAGATAGATAGATAGATAGATAGATAGATAGATATGAAAGGACTGACACACTGAGATAGATAGATAGATAGATAGATAGATATGAAAGGACTGACACACTGAGCTAGATAGATAGATAGATAGATATGAAAGGACGACTGACTGAGATGAGATAGATAGATAGATAGATAGATAGATAGATATGAAAGGACTGACACACTGAGATAGATAGATAGATAGATATGAAAGGACTGACACACTGAGATAGATAGATAGATAGATAGATAGATAGATAGATAGATAGATATGAAAGGACTGACACACTGAGATAGATAGATATGAAAGGACTGACACACTGAGATAGATAGATAGATAGATAGATAGATAGATAGATAGATAGATATGAAAGGACTGACGCACTGAGATAGATAGATAGATAGATAGATAGATAGATAGATATGAAAGGACTGACACAGCTAGATAGATAGATAGATAGATAGATAGATAGATAGATAGATAGATAGATATGAAAGAACTGACTCAGCTAGATAGATAGATAGATAGATATGAAAGGACTGACACAGCTAGATAGATAGATAGATATGAAAGGACTGACACAGCTAGATAGATAGATAGATAGATAGATAGATATGAAAGGACTGACACAGCTAGATAGATAGATAGATAGATAGATAGATAGATAGATAGATAGATAGATAGATAGATAGATATGCAAGGACTGACACAGCTAGATGGATAGATAGATAGATAGATAGATAGATATGAAATGACTGACACAGCTAGCTAGCTAGATAGATAGATATGAAAGGACTGACACACTGAGCTAGATAGATAGATAGATAGATATGAAAGGACTGACACACTGAGATAGATAGATAGATAGATAGATAGATAGATAGATAGATAGATAGATAGATAGATATGAAAGGACTGACACACTGGGATAGATAGATAGATAGATAGATAGATAGATAGATAGATAGATAGATAGATATGAAAGGACTGACACACTGAGATAGATAGATAGATAGATAGATAGATAGATAGATAGATAGATAGATAGATAACACCTAATGAGCCAGACGAATATACCTAGGTTTCACCTAAACGGATCGTCAGCGAAAATTGGGTTTCCCTGACGATCCGTTTAGGTGAAACCTAGGTAGGTTCGTCTGGCTCATTAGGTGTTATCTATTTATTTCGCTCTACCTCTGTATTGAGCGCTTTTTGTTAGATGATTACTCGTATCGGGGGTTTTTCTTTGGTCTTCGTGCTGATCCGTGTTATACGTGAATCAAAAATAATAATCATACGAGACATTGACAATGGAAAAGGGCACCCCAGTATTTTAAATAAATGGTTCAGTTTGGAATTCCCTGTAGGTTACCCGGACTGACATGCACCAGATGAAGACCGTATGGCGCAACGACCGAAAATTTTTGAGAATAACAACAAAGATGAAGATAGTAATCCGCATGTAATTAACTTAAGCAATGATTACTCCACATGCAAGAAATTTAAACAAGACTTGGACAGCAATGCTCGTAAGTCTATAGGCACACATCGGTCAGAATTATGCAGGAGATTATAGGTAAATATTGGTCGGGTTTACATAATGTAATATATTTTGTCAAACAGAAATATAATTTGACGAGGAACAATGACAAATAAAATGTGTTTACATTAAAGGCATGTAAATGTATTTTCAAGGAGTCGACATAATTCATTTGGCGTCGGACACAATGACAAACAAAAGTGTGTTTGCATCACGACAGCTGTTCTCGAGAAATATAAAACAATGGCAGAGGAATGTGAGGACGTCAAAGGCAGCTGGCTCAATGGCAATAATAACACGACAATGATAAATAAACGTGCCTGGCATTAGACGACGCAATTGAGTGGAATTCGAGATATTTCAGCTTATATATGATCGGAGGTTTTTTGGTGAAACAGTCAGAGGACTCAGTGAGAATGCAAGGAAAACAACTCCAGCCAGTCAATTCCCTCGCATGTTTGTGACTACCACAACTGTCACCGAAAAGAATAAAAATATAAGATTATATTTGTATATGTGCGTTGTTCTCTGTTGTCGTTTATCCAAGACGATTGTTGTTCCAGCAACAGTAGCAGCAGTATATAGCATACACGAAGCGGTCTATAAGAAAAGAAGACCATAAGAGAACGCTGGCAGGACTGGCGAAAAAGTCTTGTGGTACCCACCGAATCTATAATAGTCCCAAACCCAATCTATATCATCTCCATTTTCATTATGTAGTATTCATATAAAATACAATTTCTTGTAACCTAATTATTTACAGTAATGAATCAGTTGCAATGTAGGTGAACAATTCAACTAAAGAAATTGAAAATAAATACAATGCATTTAAGTATAAATTAGAGACATACCATAACGGATGAATCCATGTAAACTTATTTATAAATGGAACTTTGTCTGTGTGTCCGTGTGTCCGTTACCTATAGACTCCGAATCGGCTGAACCGATTTTCTTGAAAATTTACACAGTTGTACTATAAGCGTCTGTGAGTGTAGTTAGCTAGATTTTGTGTCGAGGTAACCCTGATAAATATCGAAAATCGATAATTGAAAAAATCGGGTCAAGGAGTGGTCCGATTTTAATCAAATTTGATACACTCATAGATAAAAACATAAGAAAGGATATTCAGAAGTTTCAAGGTTGCAGTTCTTTCAAGAGTGCGGAAAATCGATAATATATATATATATATATATATATATATATATATATATATATATATATATATATATATTTAATCATATCACGCCAAGCAAGGCGAAAACGCCACTGATGCACAGGGGTCTGCGTAAAAGTGGACTGGAAAAGAGAAAACCGGAAACCGGAAACCACATCCTAAACAGGAAACAAGGGATGAGCCTCTTCACCTGTTCAATAGACGTGGGTGGAGTGTGAACCGGGCGATAATTTAGACTATCTGCTCCAATATATATATATATATATATATGTAAATCGATAGCAGGAAATCAAAATTTGACTTACATCCATTCATTTTTCTTTCAGTCTACGGTTTCGCTTTAACTGGAAACAACTATTGCTTTTTAGTCTTTCGTGCCAATGTCCAAAGAGTCTGAGCTCCAGTACCATGAATTAGATTTAAAGCTTTCATTACACCCGAGCAACGCTGGGCTATACTGCTAGTATATATATATATATATATATATATATATATATATATATATATATATATATATATATATATATATATATATATAAGGTACGATTGGTAAATTGTCGCAATTATTTTATTATTTCAAATATTCTTTAGGCTGAGTTTGAGCTCCAGGACAATGGATTAGTTTTAATCCTTTCATTACACCCGAGCAACGCTGGGCTATGCTGCTAGTCTTAAATAAGACGACAATCATTGGAGGCAATTTTTAAATAAATTTGAGATTTTTGTTGTTTAAAAGTTGAGTTTGAGTTTTGTTTAACGACATATCAATACCTTTGTGGGTTATTTAATGCCAAAAAGTTAGGGTTTCAAAATATTTTTTTATGTACAGTTATAGTGAAAAATTTATTTAGTCAGATTTTGATGAAAAATCTTTCTATTATTATTTCTGACTTTAGAAAACTGAAGATGGCTTCTAGTTTTGTATTGAAATGTGTTTTATTGTAATAATTTTTTTTCCCTTTAAAAAATGTATTATGGTAATAATTATTTTCCTTCAAAAATGTATTGTTGGTATTATTTTTTATTCAAAAATGTATATTTTTCTATAAAAGTCTGTTTTTATACTTTCATAAAAGTCTGTTTTTATACTTTTCGTGTTTTGACACAAATTTGTGGATAAACTATTAGCCCATAGTTGGGACCTTAACAGGTGCTAAAATGCTGGTTCAGGGTGGGCCTTGGAACAATAGCAATTAAGTGGTGGTCCCATGCTCCTCACAACCTCCTTGCTGCTGGATTCAGTTTATTGTCATAGCCAGGACCTTGTTCAAAAGTTAAATAATTTTAGTACATTCAAAATTATGGATAAAATTATGAAATTCGTATCGCATTTTTTTAAATTATTCTTAGCAGAGGTAAAACACATTCACGGATTTGGATTAAAAAAAAAACGCTGAATGAAAAATCTGCAAAATCTGTTTAATCTTTTAATAGTCAGTTGTGCTAATGTTAATTTGCGGCGTATATAAATGTAGGTACTGCTTCTATGTGCCCAGTCCCTTCAGGGAGTAGCGATCATGGTTCTCCACGTGTCCCTATCCCTTGTGGCTCTTAGTATGTTTGCTCCTATTACACCTCCCAAACCCCGTTCCGTCATCCACCTGATCAGGCTCTGCAAATATGTTATCCACTGCCTTCCTCTGTCTCTCTTTCTATCTGGCCAGTCAGTATCAGGTTCTCCAAGATCTCCTTCCTCGTTGAGTTTCCCAGGAACTTCAGTTGTCTCTTCCTGATGCTCAGTATAAATTTCCTTTTTGTTGCCATTCTTTCCAAAACCTCTTCATTGCTCACATGCTCGGTCTATGAGTCTTCTGTAGAACCACATTTCCGCTGCTTCCTGTTTTGTCCTCATTTTCGATGATATTGTCCAGCATTCACTGCCGTATTGAAGAACTGACATCACAGAAATCCAGCACTCTTCTTTGTTTCTAGTGAAATTTTCCCGTCTGTTAGTATTTTACTCAGCTTCTGGAACGCGTCCTTTGCCATGCAAATTCGCCTTCGGATCTCTGTGTCGCACTTTCCATCTCCTGTTAGAACACTTCCTAGATATTTAAATTTTTGTATTTGCTTGATTCTGGTATCCCCCACCTGTATTTGGCATTTTGGGTTGAACCTTTTGCTGATAACCATGCATTCAGTTTTCTTGAAGTTTATTTGTAGTTCTTTTTTGTCACTCTCCACCGCTACATTCTGTAGGAGGTCTTGTAGTTTCCTTTCCGTGTTTGCAATCAGCACTGTACCATTTGCATACCTTATGTTGTTCAAGGTGTGGTCTCCGATAACAAATCCTGCAGTGTGATCTAGGGTCCTCAAAATAAAAGTCGATAAGATAGCGACAGCCACAAAATACTACCTGGTCCTCCCAATCAGGCTACTTCACCTTGTTCAAGCGTCTCGTTTTACTACGCGCCGGTCCTGAACATGGGTCAGATTATACGTGAGTCTATACATAAATAAATGTCATGTTCATACGAACGCCTTTAGGTAAACTTTAGTTAGGTTATACAGAAGACTGGGCGATCATGTCTCGAAAGAAACATGACTGACTGGGCAGAAGATTTTTCCCGCAGTAGCTTGTCATTACTTTCTGCGATAGACTGGTTGCCAACCAAGGCTACAGATTCCAATCTGTCCTGCTATTTAACCCATGGCTGGAGGAAGAAGCAACCGATTCATACCTTTCCCAACGGTATTTGCGCGTAAGTGAATGCAACTAATTCAACCGGAATTCGAACTCGTCTCCGATTTCTAGTTTCGAGCTGATATCAACTGCACCACAACGCACATTCAGTCGGGTTTACTTGAAATTATGCGTAAAGATTTGGCGTATTTATAAAAATTTGGTCGTTTTTTATACAGAAACATTAAGTATAATTTATATAGGAGACTATAGGTAAATATTTGTCGTAAGCATTATTTGTACATATACACTACCGGCCATAATTATTAGGCCACCCCAGTTTTTTAAAAAAGAAATGATGTATTTTATACTATTTTTAGTATTTATTGCCAAATGAAAATACAACGTTACTTTTGTTATTATTACTTTGCAAAATTTTACAAGGCAAGAAAGCAAAGATGAACTCGTCCGAATCACCCTAAATTTTCTTCATACTTTCATTGATGAAACTGTAATATAGTTAAACAGAAAGACATAAAGAATAGAATGAGAAAAAGGAAACAACTATTTCTAGTTTAGTGTTCTTTCATTTACATTGGTTAACTGTGTGTCACGTACATTCAACTTGCTGAATAAATCTTAGTATAATTTGTGGGTGGCGTTGCGGATTCAGGGAGAGACAATGCGATATACGAAGAATCCTAACAAATACTGAAGCAGTTAGATGAATTTAATCATATATATATATATATATATATATATATATATATATATACTACCGGCCATAATTATTAGGCCACCCCAGTTTTAAAAAAAGAAGCATTTCATATTATTTTTAGTCTTTATTCCCAAGTGGACAATTCTTTTCTCTCTTCTTCTTTCTTTTCTTCTTCTCTCCATTCTTTTTTCTTCTTTTTTCTTCTCTCTTCTTTTTCTTTTTTCTCTTCACTCTCCCTTTTCTTTCTTCTCTCTCTTCTTTCTTCTCTCTCTTTTCTCTCTTCTTTTCTCTCTCTTTTTTTCTTTTTCTGTCTCTTCTCACTTCTCTCTCTTCTCTCTCTTTTTCTTTTTCTGTCTCTCTTTCTCTTTCTTCTTCTTCTTTCTTCTTTCTTCTTCTCTTCTTTTTTCTTCTTTTTTCTTCTCTCTTCTTTTTCTTTTTTCTCTTCACTCTCCCTTTTCTTTCTTCTGTCTCTTTCTTTCTTCTCTTCTTCTTTTCTCTTCTTCTCTCTTTTTTCTTTTTCTGTCTCTTCTCACTTCTCTCTTCTTCTCTCCTCTTTTTCTTTTTCTGTCTCTTCTCTTTATCTCTTCTTCTTTCTTCTTTTCTTCTTCTTCTCTTCTTTTTTCTTCTTTTTCTTTTTTCTTCTCTTCTTTTTCTTTTTTCTTTTTTCTTCTTTCTCTTTTCTTCTTTCTCTTCTCTTCTCTTCTCTTTCTTCTTTCTCTTCTTTCTCTCTTTTTTTCTTTTTCTCTTTTTCTCTCTCTCTTCTCTCTCCTCTTTTTCTTTTTCTGTCTCTTCTCTTTATCTCTTCTTCTTCTTTCTTCTTTCTTCTTTTTTCTTCTCTTTTTCTTTTTCTTTTTCTTTTTCTCTTCTCTCCCTTTTCCTTCTTCTGTCTCTTCTTTCTTCTTCTCTTCTTTCTCTTCTTCTCTCTTTTTTTCTTTTTCTGTCTCTTCTCTCTTCTCTCTTCTTCTCTCCTCTTTTTCTTTTTCTGTCTCTTTCTCTTTTATCTCTTCTTCTTTCTTCTTTCTTTCTTTCTTTTTTCTTTTTTCTTCTCTCTTCTTTTTCTTTTTTCTCTTCACTCTCCCTTTTCCTTCTTCTGTCTCTTCTTTCTTCTCTCCCTTCTTTTCTCTTCTTCTCTCTTTTTTTCTTTTTCTGTCTCTTCTCACTTCTCTCTTCTTCTCTCCTCTTTTTCTTTTTCTGTCTCTTCTCTTTTATCTCTTCTTCTTTCTTCTTTTCTTCTTCTCTCCCTTCTTTTTTCTTCTTTTTTCTTCTCTCTTTTTCTTTTTTCTTTTTTCTCTTCTCTCCCTTTTCCTTCTTCTGTCTCTTCTTTCTTCTCTTCTTCTTTTCTTCTTCTTCTCTTTTTTCTTTTTCTGTCTCTTCTCTCTTCTTCTGTAACCGCATGTACACTACTAGCCATAATTATTAGGCCACCCTAGTATTTTAAAAGAAATTATGTATTTCATTCTATTTTTTAGTTTTTTGTTACCAAATGAAAATAAAATGGTTCTATTGTTATTATTATTTGCAAAATTTTACAAGGCAAGGAAGCAAAGATGAACTCGTCCGAATCATCCTAAATTTTCTTCATCCTTTCATTGATGAGACTGCAATATAGGTAATTATTAAATATTTATAAATTCATTTGATGCACATGTTATTGTGCAATATTAACAAAAGAACTATTTTATTTTCATTTACAATTATTCGCTTAGAAATAAATACTAAAAAATAGTCTGAAATACATCATTTTTTTAAACACTGGGGTGACCTAATAATTATGGCCGGTAGTGTATATGCAAAAATAAGTAAATTTTGGTTGGATTTATGCTAGAGTTGTGTAGAGAAATTATTTACTTCAGTTTTTCCGAAAGAAAACAGAAAATCATTTGGTGGAGTTTGAACGCCACACGTCGATTCAAACTTCAGCGCCGTAACTGCTTACTCGCTCATGTAATCTTAAAGCAAAATCTGTATATATTTTCTCACTGCTGTTGAAGTTTATTTCAGATTTACGTTTGTCAACAGCAGTTGTTTTTTGTTTTGTTTTACAGCAAATAAGCGACCGAGTAATATGCGAAAAAAAAATAACGTTTAAAATTGAATATACAATTAACTCTTTATTTAATTAGTTTTCTAGGGTTTTTTTCTTTTTTGTGTAAAGAGGGGCGTGTTTTTGCAGAAATGAAAAATTGAAAACGAAGAAAAAAATTAAATAAAGAAAAGAAAATAAGTCGTTTAAATTAAATTTGGGCCTTTCTCAAGACAAAGTGTTCTTTTATTTCATCACAGTTTTTCAATCCCGACAATTATCACAAAGAAAGGGTTTCCTTTAATTTTTTTTTCTTTTTATAAATTTTGCAAGAAAAGGCATTTCCAAAATTTCCTTTTCAATATAATTAAGCATTTGCATTCTATTTAATTAGTTCCCCCATGAGTTTTTCTGTTAGTCAGTTAGGGACGAAAGAAAGTGATTTAACGCGATGATCTGCAGACGGCAGTCGCCGACATTATTGTTTATGGACAGCCTCGTCTTGGTGTGGCGCCATCAAAATTAGCAAGTAAGGTAACAATTTGAATAAAGAACCAGATTATCATTTACATTGCAAGCAATTTCAAAAACCGCTAATAATAATAATAATAATAATAATAATAATAATAATAATAATAATAATAATGGCTTGATGATACAAAAAGCATGGCTCCAGTGGCTTCTGATCTTAACCCGAGAACACTAACCATGGGTATATAGTCAGTTAAGTGCCATACGGGATACACGCTTTTGGCGATCATGTCTCGAAAAAGACATGACTAACTGGGCAGAAGATTATCCTGCAGTCGGTTGACATTACTTTCTGCACTAGACTGGTTGCCGACCAAGGATATAAAACCCAATCTCTGCTATTATTTGACTCAGGTAGAAAGGGAGAAGATGCATTATGTTATTAAGTAATAATGTAGGGAGTCACTTTATTACTTCATAACAATATAAAATTGATCCCCCACTTTATGCTCAGTAGACGCCTTAATCATGTTTTCAACTATTGTATTCAGTCAGTCAGTTAAATGCTATACGTGATACACGCTTTGGGCAATCATGTCTCGAAAGAGTCATGACTGACTGGGCAGAAGATTATCCCGCAGTAGGTTGCCATTGCTTCTTGCGGTAGACTGGTTGCCAGCCAAGGCTATAGAACCCAATCTGTACTATTATTTAACCCATAACTGGAGGGAAGATATGGATTAATACCTTTCCCAACGGTATTTGCGCGTAAGTGAATGCAAGGAATTCAACTGGAATTCGAACTCAGCTCCCTGATTTGTCGTTCCGAGCCGATATCCACTGCACCACAACGCACATTAACCAGTGCAAATAACGTCATTTTAATTACAATTTAATTACAATTTTCAGTACCTGATTTTTCTTACCTAAATAATATTTGATATTGTTCCTATTAATGTTAACTCAAAGTACGATCAATGTTTGAAGTGACTGCATGTAAAATATTTCAAATATTTATTTGTAAATTTCTTTTGATATTTTGACAATCGGGTATGATATACCTATGGTTAGTAGTGATGTAATTTTAACTGATAGTTAGTGTTCCAGGGTTAATTGATTGAAAATGTGTGACGATAAACATTCACACTTACCAGAGCCAAAACGTCCAATGTGTTTTGCTTGTCTGGCTGCTGTGTTGTGATGAATGCGTGCGTAAACCCACGCCAGACAGTTCGTTTCGTCAGATGCGTCCTCTCCCCTCGCAAGTTTGTTCAAAGAAAAGAATATTTTTCGACCTGCCCTTTTATGCTGAGTGAGAACGAGGCCGACGGCGATGATTGGTGCGTCGGCAATGGTTTTTGTCCATAAAATGGGTCCGAGACAATGGCTGCCAGCGTCTTTGGGACAGTGGTGACGTGCGCTGATAGAGAGATCAGTATTGAGTTTAGACTCTGTTTATTTTCGTCTGGAAGTTTCAAGCCCATCTGGGGAGCGAGCGGTGTACCCGAAACAGAAACCTACTGTTTAGCAACAGAATATTATCATGTGAATGCCCTATCAGGGGGAAATAAGAAAAGCAACGTCAATATATTATTCAGTGCCAAGATTTGGCATATTTCCTTAATGTATCCATTCCTGTTTATGATCAAAAGTAGTAAAGAAGAATTGAACTCACGTTTCGACAGGTTTGGTATTTTCTGTATAACTTTTAAGGATGAATCAGCCAAATAACCTTGGTAAAAAAAAACAGTTGCACAATCTAACGGCATTTTTAACCGGGCTCCACCTGCAAATTTTCAATACGGCTGTGAAGGCTATGAATGCTGGACAATATCATCGAAAATCAGGACAAAACTGGAAGCGGCCGAAATGTGGTTCTACAGAAGGATGCTACGGATATCGTGGACTGAGCATACAAGCAACGACGAAGTGTTAGAAAGAATGGCAACGAATAGGAAATTGATGCTGAGCATCAGGAAGAGACAACTGAAGTTCCTGGGACATGCAATGAGGAAGGAGAGCCTGGAGAACCTGATACTGACTGGACAGATAGAAGGAAGGAGAGACAGAGGAAGGCAGCGGATAACATATTTGCAGGGTCTGATCAGGTGGATGACGGAACGGGGGTTGCCAGGAGCAACAGGAGCAAACATACTAAGAGCCACAAGGGATAGGGAGACGTGGAGATCCATGATCGCCTACGTCCTGAAGGGATAGGGCACATAGAAGAAGAAGAATTCCTGAACGTTGACAATCGATTTTTCGCTGAGATTCTACTGTACTTCTATACTAAAATATTTATAGTATCAGTTAGGTTGCATACGTGATACACGCTTTGGGCGATCATGTCTCAAAAGAGACATGATTGACTGGGCAGAAGATTATTCCGCAGTAGGTTGGTATTGCTTTCTCCGGTAGACTATAGAACCCAATCTGTCTTATTATTTAACCCATAACTAAAGGGAAGAGACGAATTAATACATTTCCCAAGGTTATATCTGCGTAAGCGAATGCAAGGAATTAAACTGGTATTCGATGGCTTGTATACCGGTTGGGACTCATTTGTTCCCAAGTCCCGTAAAATTAGTTTAATTGAGACCCTAGTTCATCGAGCTCTCATAATTTGTTCGCCTGGATGGGTGGACGGAGAACTTACTAATTTGAAAGAGATTTTTTTAAAGTAATGCTTATCCCATTAATGTTATTAAACGAGTGATTTCTAGAAAGATCAAGCGTTTCTAGAAACTTGTGGGGTTTGGACCTAGTCGTTGTCTTATCTATTTGAAGTTGCCCTGGCTTGGTAGAAAATTTCAGTTAATAACTAATAAAAATTCGATGTGTTTCATGGTGTTATTTTGATGTTAAGTTGCGTGCTGTGTTTCACACTAGATTTGTGTTTCCTTCCTTTAGTAAATATTTTCGTCTTCTATGTGCCCTGTCCCTTCATGGCTTTCCACGTCTCCCTATCCCTAGTGGCTCTTAGTATGTTTGCTCCTGTTACACCTCCAAACCCCGTTCTGTCAACCACCTGATCAGGCCCTGCAAATATGTTATGGGCTGCCTTCCTCTGTCTCTCTTTCCTTCTATCTGGCCAGTCAGTATCAGGTTCTCCAAGATCTCCTTCCTCGTTGCGTTTCCCAGGAACTTCAGTTGTCTCTTCCTGATGCACAGTATTAATTTCCTTTTTGTTGCCATTCTTTCCAAAACCTCTTCATGGCTCACATGCTCGGTCTATGATTCTTCTGTAGAACCACATTACCGCTGCTTCCAGTTTTGTCATCATTTTCGATGATATTGTCCAGCATTCACTGCCGTATTGAAGAACTGACATCACATAGAAATCCAACACTCTTTTCTTTGTTTCTAGTGAAATTTTCCTGTGTGTTAGTACTTTACTCAGCTTCTGGAATGCTTCCTTCGCCATGCAAATTCGCCTTCGGATCTGTGTCGCACTTTCCATCTCTTGTTATAACGCTTCCCAGGTATTTAAATTTTTTGTACCGGCTTGATTCTGGTATCCCAACCTGTATTCGGCATTTTGGGCAGCCCTTTTTACTGATGACCATGCATTCGGTTTTCGTGCAGTTTATTTGTAGTCCGTTCTTATCACTCTTTTCAGCTCCTTCTTGTAAAGATCGGTTGTTCTATTGTCGTAAAAGTTCAGTAGTTTATAAATTCAAGTGCCGATGCGATGTGGTACATATAGGCCGGACCAGTCTGAGGTCGAAAGTAGGAGCAGTGCAGTACGTCCTGGCCAGTTTGCGTTCGAGTTGTCAAAGCCGTTCTATAAGAACCACTCAAGCTGTCCATGACTCTGCCATTGGACAACATCTACTCGACAATCACGACTGCACCAACCGGTACGAAAACACATGGTTCTATATTCTGCACAGCGCACGATCATAATATCATCAATATGTTCTTGAGGCTGTGTATTTAAAAATATACCGGCCCAGTTTGTGCAGACAAAAGGAGCACTTTTTTCGCTACTTACGTTTATTGGAGGGTCTGTGAGTCCTCATTTCTTACTGCTCTTGTGTAAATTATGTTTGTAGCCCCATTATATTTTTATTTTTATTTTATTTTTTTTTTGATTAAAAATTTGTTTTTAATCGACTTCCACCTTCCCTTCAATAACGTTAAATTAATGTCTCTTGATTATTATTTTAAAAATTTGTTAACGTTCACTTCTGATAATGTGTTGGCTGAATGGTTCCTAAACCATGGTGCAGTGTATATCGACACAAAAAGAGTTCCAGTTGTATTCCCAGCATTCACTGACCACAAAAAACCCTTGGGAAAGATATTAATCCGTCTCTTTCCTTTAGTTATGGGTTAAATAGCAGGACAGATTGAATTCTATAGCCTTGGTTAGCAACCAGTCTAACGCTGAATATAATGGCAACCTACAGCGGCGAAAATATTCTGCCCAGTCAGTCACAACTCTTTTGAGACATGATCGCCCAAATGTGTATCACGTATAGCACTTAACTGGTTTACATATGGTGCGAGCCGAGTTCGAATTCCAGTTGAATTCCTTGCATTCACTTACGCGCAAATAACCTTGGGAAAGGTATTAATCCGTCTTTTCGTTCCAGTTATGGGTTAAATGACAGTACAGGTTGGGTTCTATAGCCTTGGCTGGCAACCAGTCTAACGCAGAAAGTAATGGTAACCTACTGCAGGATACTCTTCTGCCCAGTCAGTCATGTCTGTTTCGAGACATGAACAACCAAGCGTTTATCACGTATAGCACCTAACTGACTGATTGATTCTGTTTGAATCAGTATATAATTTACATGATACATTTAATAACGCAATTATATCACAAAGGATCTTCTGCAATGTAATAGATCCTAACCTGGCATCTCAAACTCAGTAGCTTTCTCACCGTCTTGACATAGCTTCCCGAAGTCTTTTCTAAAAATATTTAAATGACAATTACTCAGAGGAGATATTCTCAAATGTATGACTATAAGGGTGCTACTAGATTATCAGTTAGGTCTCATAGTTGAAGTACATCTTTGTGCAAATTAATTGAAACAACTGTTTTAGTTTGTTTTCCTTTTCCATACGGTCGTCTTTAGATCATTGGAGTGACAAGGTGTAATTGATTTCTATTTTTTTCTTCAGATTAGGACACTTTCAGTGGTGTGTAGTAATATGAATTCTATTTTTGGAGTGCATGATGAAATTTATCTGGTCTAATATGATTACATTCGTGATGGTATAAAATTTTATCACACCCAGACACTATTATCTCGACTGTCGATTAGTTGTCTGACGGCCATAGTCTGCGATATGTTACTTCAAGAAAGTGTACAAAACTGTAACAGTGTACAAACACACTGGCAAGCGTTACAGAGAAATCGCGGATATAATTGGTGTCAGTCTTTCAAATGTCAGACGTGCCATCAAAGCGAAAAAAGAAACTGGATCAATAAGTTCAGAATTTAAAAGAAAATGGGGCCGGCTGAGAAAAATATCTATCTATCTATCTATCTATCTATCTATCTATCTATCTATCTATCTATCTATCTATCTATCTATTTCAGTGTTCTATCATATCTATCTATCTATCTATCTATCTATCTATCTATCTATCTATCTATCTATTTCAGTGCTCATATCTATCTATCTATCTATCTATCTATCTATCTATCTATCTATCTATCTATTTCAGTGTTCATATCTATCTATCTATCTATCTGAGATATTCATATCTATCTATCTATCTATCTATCTGAGATATTCTATCTATCTATCTATCTATCTATCTATCTATCTATCTATCTATCTATCTATCTATCCTTCAGTAAAACTACATTTCTGCTGCCTGAAGCCTCTCCTTCATCTTTCAGCATTCACTTCCATACAGAAGGACAGATACCACGTAGCAATCTAGCACTCTTCATTATCTATCTATCTATCTATCTATCTCAATTCAAAATTATACAAATTGCGCTCAGAAGAAAAAAGAACGCCATCAGATGATGTGTACGTGATCAGGGAAAGTGGAAAGATCCTAGAAAGACATTATTCGTTGTGTCAGTTAATTTGCACAAGAGTCTCTCTCTCTCTCTCTCTCTCTCTCTCTCTCTCTCTCTCTCTCTCTCTCTCTCTGTTCAACAATTCCAGGAAAATGGGGTCGGAAGAAAAATAAACAACGCCAAGAGTTTATTAAAATGAGAAGTCAGTATCAATCTGAGCTAAGATAGATTTCACCATTAATTACAGCTTCAGTTCTCCGTGCGATCGACTCGTATAAAATTTCATCTGATTGATGAGGAATTTTTATCCATTCTTCAGCTAAAGACAAACTCCAATTATTTTTAAGATAATGATAGAGAATATCAGCTCCTAACTTGCCTTTCTAAAATGAACCAGTATTGTTCAATGATGTTGAGATCTGGGAAATGTGTTGGTTAGTTAAGTTTTTCTACTTCACTAAAATGTTCATCGAACCATTCAGCTACAACTTTAGCTGTATGAATGGTTGCATTATCATCATGAAAACAGTTCCAGAAGCATAGGATAAAGTTGATCATTATAAATTCTCAAATTGTCGTGACTGTTGATTTCAATAAACTGATTTAAATAATATCTGTAAAAACAAAAAACAATTTTCCAAAAAAAAACTATTAAAATTAAATCAACAAGCATGCTTTTAACAGTTTATTCAGATTTTCCAAATTATGCTATTATGATACAAGGTGATTCTACCATTTTGTCCCTCCCTGTATATTTATTAGGTATCTTTATACGTGAAAATTTGAATTTAACATCAGCTGAAGCCTCCCCTCTGGGATCATCTTCATATAATGTCTGCTTGCACTTATGAAATCCGAAGTATGAGCAAATATTATTTCCATTATTACACTATAGAAATATACTTCAAAGGATGCTATAAAAGTTATTGTTTGTGGAGTAGGAAGATTTTTCTTTTAACTTATATATACAATATTTTTGCCTAAAAATTCAGCTTTTAAATCCCAATTACAACAAAAGGATTTTCGGTATGCCCCAATACAAATAATGAATTGAAAAGGCTTTTCTTTCATGAAGTTTAATCCAAAACGTAACATAAAATAATATATATATATATATATATATATATATATACGACAAACAAAAAAACCGATGGTGATTTTTTTTCATTTCTTCATGGAAACGATTTTTTACGAAAAAGAAATTGTTTATATACGATTAGCTTTTTATTTTCTTATTTTATTGATGTCGATAAATCTTCACAGTCAGCCGTTGGGGTTAGATCTAGGGATTAGAGTAGCAACGATGGTAATAAAAGCATATATATATATATATATATATAGAGAGAGAGAGAGAGAGGAGAGAGAGAGGAGGGCGAGAGAAAGAGGGACCAGATCAGAAAGATAGGTATGAACAGACTGAAATAGATAGATAGATAGATAGATAGATCTAATCTAAACTTCTTTATAAATGTAACTTTGTGTGTGTGTGTGTGTGTGTGTGTGTGTGTGTGTGTGTGTGTGTGTGTGTGTCCGTTACCTATAGACTACGAAAATTTACACAGTTGTACTATAAGCATTGGCGAGTGTTCTTAGCTAGGTTTTGTGTCGAGGTACCCCCGATAAATATCTAAAATCGATAATCGAAAAATCGGTATATGGAAGGAGTGGTCCGATTTTAATCAAATTTGTTACACACATAGACAAAGACATAAGAAACGATATTCAGAAGTTTCAAGGCTGCAGTTCTTACAACAGTGCAGCAAATCGATAATATATATAGAAAAAGCAAGATGTTTGTGTGTGTGTCTGTTTATCTGTCTGTATGTCCATCATACAAATGCACAATTTTTATCCGATTCTCACGAAACTTCGCACAAATATTCTGAGCTACGGAAATATGGATTAGTTTTAAAGCTTTCATGACTCCCGAGCAACGCCGGGCTATACTGCTAGTAGATAGATAGATCATAAACACACACACACACACACACACACACACACACACACACACATATATATATATATATATATATATAGAGAGAGAGAGAGAGAGAGAAAGAACGAGAGGAACAGACTGAAATATATATGTGTGTGATATATATATATATATATATATATAGAGAGAGAGAGAGAGAGAGAGAGCGAGAGTGCGATAAGAATACAAAGATAGGTGTGGACAGATTTAGACAGATAGATACATAGATCATGAACATATTGATATATATATATATATATATATATATATATATATATATATATATATATAATGTAAACACTGAATTATATATATATATATATTCATAAAATATTCATATTCATATAAATTCATGTTCTTCTCATCTATCTTTCGCACGCACATATATATATGTGCGTGCGAAAGATAGATGAGAAGAACATGAATATATATATATATAGAGAGAGAGAGAGAGATTGAGAGACAGATTTGAATATATATATGTGCGTGCGAAAGATAGATGAGAAGAACATGAATTTGTTGAAAAATACAATATAAAATGTATATTATCACTTAAATTGTAGTTGACAACCAGGATGTTAGAGAATAAAATACTTAGATTGTTCGGAAAATAATGTCTGATTTTAAAACATTTTAATTTCATCAGAGTATATTATTATAATGTCTCCGGCTATATCGTCCGATCACCGAAGTTAAGCAACATTGAGCCTGGTCAGTACTTAAATGGATGACCAATTGGGAATACCAGGTGTTGTAAACGTAAGGACCAAGAATAGCCCACCTGTCCTCCAGGTTTGAGGGGTTGGGCGCTGGGCTAACAACCCTGCCCCGTAAAAAGCAGTTTGTTGCAGCAACAAAAAGTTGCTGTCCTATGCACCATCTGGGTGTGACGGATAAGTGATGATGATATTATTATAATAGTTACCCAAAAATACATACAGCTGAAAACATGAATTGTTCAGAACTCACTTTAATGTATCGGAGAAATGTCTCAAGATCATTGCTGTCAGAATTTCAGTAATATTGGATACTTTCAAAACAGAAATGTTGAAGAAACTTGATAAATGGATTTCCCGTGAACTCAGAAAAAATTCAAATAGTTTGACAATTTGAATTCGACTCTCTCTGCAAAATTAAAATAATCCATTTTCTGAACAAATATTGACTTCTGATGCGAAATGGATTCTTTATGACAAATGTAATTGATCAGCGTTGTGGTTCTCGGCTCGGAACGAGAAATCGAGGGAGCCGAGTTCAAATTCCAGTTGAATTCCTTGCATTCACTTACGCAAAAATACCACAGGGAAAGGTATTAATCTGTCTCTTCCCTCCAGTTATGGAATACATAACAGGACAGATTGGATTCTATAGCCTTATCTGGCAACCAGCCTACCGCAGAATGAAATGGCAACCTACTGCGGGATAATTTTCTGCCCAGTCAGTCATGTCACATTCGAGACATGATCGCCCAAGTGTGTATCACGTATGGCACTTAACTGACTGACTGAATATAATAGTTGAAAACATGATTAAGGCTTTTGCTGGGCATAAAGTGGGGAATCAAATTTTAATTGTTATGAAGTAATAAACTGATCACCCACTAATTACTAGTTAATAAATATGCGGGAATATCTTCTGCCCAGTCAGTCATGTCTCTTTCGATATTTGATCGCCCAAAGCGTGTATCACGTATGGCACTTAAGTGACTGACTGAATCAATCGGCTGAATGACTTCACCAAATGAGTATTGTGACTGTTTGGTGGATTACAGTTGGTATTATTTATTACATATTTCTATAATCAAATCAGAGCATAACTGTTGAAATTTACTGCCAGAAAATGCATTAAATGCACATTCCGTTAAGTAAAATGCAACCAGAACTGTTTAATCAACAAAATTCAATTCTGCTTCCTGACAATTCTCGGCCACATTTTACCAGGACCACACTGCAAAATCTCAAAGATTTAGGCTTTGAAACTTTACTACATTTACCATATTCTTCAGATCACTCCTTCCATTGACTACCACATTCCCAAGAATCTTGATATTATTTTCCGCCAAAATGTAATCCCCACCAGCTCTTAATATTGTTCAGATACTTTCATGGCTTCTGCTCCAACGAACTTAAGTCACTGGTGCCTCTGCAGCAGGTGTTTACTCGTGCAACCAGATTGGCAACTGGGTCCCACCCATTCACAGTTAGATTAACCAAACGCACACGACAATTCTACTCCTGCAGCTTCTTCTCTCGCAATTCCCGCCTGTGAAACTCGCTTTCATATTCTAGCTTTCCTGACGGCTACAACTTCCAGGAATTTAAATGCAATATCAATGCTCATCTATTAACCACTGGACTCGAGTTCTTTCACCACTCCGTATATCCTTTCCTTTCTCTCCATCTTTGCAATTGTCATCACACCTGTATTCCCATCCTTCTCTTGCTCCTTTCTAACTGGTTAATCTTCCTCTTCACTCTCTTCTATTTAATCTTTTTACTCTTATGTAGCCCCCTGCACATCAGTGTCAGTACCACTTTCTCGGAGTGATACGATTAAAAAAAAAAAACAAGAATATGATGAAGAAAGTACAAAACGTAAATTTAAAATGAAACTTTTCGAGGAATAAGCATGAAACTAAAGGGCGAATCACATCACAAATATTTACTGATATTTTTAACTTGTATGAGAGACGGTGTATGGTCAAGGATTCTATGAAGAGGTCGAAAGTTTACATCTATATATCTAGCTATCTCTCTAGATACCTCTGTTCATTTCATTCTATCTATCTATCTATCTATCTATCTATCTATCTATCTATCTATCTATCTATCTATCTAACTCAGTGTTTAAATCTCTTTCAATTTATATCTATTTCAGTTAATATCTATATATCTATATCGTGAAACTATAGAGAAATATTTGTAATACTTATACAAAAGGCAATAAATAAAAGTTTAGTTAAGTTATTTAGAAAACTATGAGTAAAAATGTGTCAGCTTTATACTTGACATTATACGGAAAGAACGGACGTGTTTATACAGTATACTCTATATAAATATTTATCAGGTTTATACAAGATACTTTAAACTTTAGTTTATACAGATGTCAGTCAGTCAGTTGAGTGCCATACGTGATACACACGTTGGACGATCGTGTCTCGAAAGATACATGACTGACTCGGCAGAAGATTATCCAGCAGTAAGTTGCGATTGCTTTCTGCGGTAGAGTGGTTGCCAGCCAAGGCTATAGAACCCAATCTCTCCTATTATTTGACTCATAGGTAGACAGGAAAGAGATTTATTATTTTATTAATAATAATTAGGGGGGTCAGTTAATTAATTCATAACTATATAAAACTGATCCCCCACTTTATGCCCAGTAAAAGCCTTAATCATGTTTTCAACTATTATATTCAGTCAGTCAATATAAGTGACATGCATGATATTCGCTTGGGCGATCATAACTCTTTCTAGACATGACTGAATGGGCGGAAGATTTTCCCGCAGTAGGTTGCCATTAATTTTGCGGTATACTGGTTGTTCAGATTGTACGTGAGTCTATAGAGAAATATTTGTCATGTTTATGCAAAGAGCAGTAGAAAAACTTTAGTTAAGTTATACAGAAGACTATGGGTAAAAATTGGTCAGCTTTATACTTGACGTTCTACGCAAAGAACGGACGTGTTTATACAGTATAATCTAAATAAACATTTGTCAGGTTTACGCTAGAGATCTTAAGTAAATTGTAGGTTATACAGAAGTCAGTCAGTTAAGTGCCATACGTGATACACGCTTCGGGCGATCATATCTAGATTGAACAGGTGAAGAGGCTTATCCCTTGTTTCCTGTTTAGGATGCGGTTTCCGGTTTTTCTCTTTTCTAATCTTCTCACTGTTTTTTTTTTAATTGGAGTAGATAGACTAAACTATCGCCCGGTTCACACTCCACCCATGTCTATTGAACAGGTGAAGAGGCTTATCCCTTGTTTCCTGTTTAAGATGCGGTTTCCGGTTTTTCTCTTTTCTAATCTTCTCACTGTTTTTTTTTTCAATTGGAGTAGATAGACTAAACTATCGCCCGGTTCACACTCCACCCATGTCTATTGAACAGGTGAAGAGGCTTATCCCTTGTTTCCTGTTTAAGATGCGGTTTCCGGTTTTTCTCTTTTCTAATCTCACTGTTTTTTTTTTAATTGGAGTAGATAGACTAAACTATCGCCCGGTTCACACTCCACCCACGTCTATTGAACAGGTGAAGAGGCTCATCCCTTGTTTCCTGTTTAGGATGTGGTTTCCGGTTTTCTCTTTTCTAATCTTCTCACTCTTATGTAGCCCCCTGCTCATCAGTGGCTTTACCGCCTTGCTTGGGGTGATATGATTAAAAAAAAAAAAGAAAAAAAAGATACATGACTTACTGGGCAGAAGATTATCCAGTATTGCTTTCTGTGGTAGACTGGTTGCCAGCCAATGCCATAGAACTCAATATGTCCTACTATTTAACCAATAACTGGAGGGAAGAGATGGATTAATACCTTTCCTAAAGGTGTTTGTGCGTAAATGAATACAAAGAATTCACTTATGCACAAGACTCGAAATAAATTATTGATTAATGTATATAAACAATGTTTAAATAATTCGATTTAGGAACCCTGAAAATCTATGTATTTCATCGACTTACAAGTGTATTTCTGCTTATCGTTACGCATAAAACAGTTTATGATAAAATTCTTACAGACAGCGGTTATCAATCTTCGGAGATTAACTTTGTGGAAAAATTTAGTAGTTCAAAAAGGGAAAATAGAAACAGGAAAATCATACGGTATAATCCTCCATTTAATCAGTAAGTTAGTTTTAAACTGGGACATAAGTTTTTTAAGCTAATGGATAAATATATATATATTTTTTTAATCATTTCACCCCGAGCAAGGCAGAAACACCACTGATGTGCAGGGGGTTACATAAATGTAGAAAGATTAATTAGAAAAGAGTGAGGAGTACAAGCTAGTTAGAAAGGAACAATAGAAAGCTGAGAAAGCAGGTGCAATGACCGATACATGGGCGGAGAGAAAGTGAAGATTATACAGGGGAGGGGAGAGAGCTAGAGTCCAGTGGTTAGTAGGTGAGTATTAACTTTGCATTTAAATTTCTGGAGGTCGTAGCCGTCAGGAAAGCAAGAATACGGGAGTGAGTTCCACAGGCGGGAAGTGCGAGAGAGGAAGCTGCAGGAGTAGAATTGTCGTCTGCATTTGGCTAACCTGACTGTGAATGGGTGGGACCCAGTTGCCAGTCTGGTTGCACGGGTAAACACCTGTTGAGGAGGCATCAGTGACTTAAGCTCATCCGAGCAGATATGTCCCTAAAAATAACCCTCTAAGCAAAATTTTCAATAAGAATGCAATAAAACTCGGTTATAGTTGCTCCAACAACTTAGAAAAAATAATTAAATTACATAACAATATAATATTGAAATCATACAACAAAAACAACTCTAACACCCATGTCAGTTTGCTCCATAATAACTTTTGTAACTGTAGAAACCCGAACCAATGCCCCATACCTAATAAATGCTTAACGAAATCAATTGTATATATGTGTTCGATTTCATCCGTGGAGAATCCTAAGGATGCTAAAATTTATAGCGAAAGCTCTATAAACGTTTTTAAAAAGCACTTTTATAATCACCTCTCATCCTTCAATAACAAGGATAAACAAAATAAGATATCATTTTCTAATTGTTTTCCGAATTTAAAAAAAAGAAAATAAACACCTAAAGTTAAATGGAAAATCTTCAAACAGGTTAGAGCATCTAAATCGGTAAAAAAAAAAACATGTTTTCTTTGTCTACAAGAAAAAATGGAAATTATTAAATGCATGAGGACCGTCATATTACTAAACTAGAGGCATGAAACCACAGTAAATTGCAAACACATAAAAGAACTAACCTTACCATCATGCTAAAATTACAAAATCTGAAGTTCGGATCTCTAGAAGCAATAAACCTTTTATAGTATTCATCTTAGTACCACGATATTCACTCTTAACTGTATGATCTCTCACCTTATATATTTTATCTATAATTTATCATTATTTCATATGACAAATTGAGATCTAATTAAGGTTTTCTAATATAAATAAAAATTCCTTAAATTTCAAATTAAGTTTAAATATGAAAAATCGCCTTTAATAACTTCTAAGCCTATGTATAGGATTTCATCATCCTTCCAAGAAACACCAAAAATATTTTAGCTTTACACTCCATTAATACAGATATGTTTATCCACTACCAATTCCTCTCTCTTGTTAGGCCATCCTCTCATAATCCCTTCCACCGTATATACATTTTCTTCCTTTTTTAAACCCAAAGGCCTGATCATAAAAGGCTGTAAAGAACCATTCCTTATCTTCCACAGCTAAAACTGTCTCTAAACTTTTCGACATGTCATAATATAACTTTCTTCTTCTCCACCATTTTCCTATTCTTGTTCAAATTCTAATTTAAAACTCCCAATTCTAATTTTTCATTTTCTCTACCCGACTTAGCTCTCACACAAAATTTACCAATAGAAGGAAACGAATTTTACATCTTCCTTCACACTACCTGATGAGACATTGTCCTTTCTATGAGAGAGAGAGAGAGAGAGAGAGAGAGTCAGAGTCATAGAGTCAGAGTCATAGAGTCAGAGTCATATTAATATACATCACTGCAAATAACCTAATCTGAGGAAAAATAGCAATTACACGCAGTCACTCCAGTGGGTCTAAAGCTGACTGTATGGTTAAAGAACGTAAACTAAAGAAATTGCTTTAATTAATTTGCAAAAGAGTGTAATTATTGCTATGGCAACGTATCAGGGATTGAACAACAATTTGAAAACAACAAAGACGAGGACAATTGTCCGAATATAAATAGTATAAAGAATGGCAAGTTTCCTCTGTAGAAAAACAGACAGAATCACTATTTTTATTCTAATAAAAACGGACAGAATTTCTATTCTTTCTGCTAATGAAAACGGACAGAATCTCATTTATTATTCTAATAAAAACAGACAGAATCTCTATTCTGTATTCTAATAAGAACGGACAATTTCTCTATTCTTTATTTAATATAAAACAGACAGAATCTCTATTCTGTATTCTAATAAGAACGGACAATTTCTCTATTCTTTATTTAATATAAAAACAGACAGAATCTCTATTCTTTATTCTAATAAGAACGGACAATTTCTCTATTCTTTATTTAATATAAAAACAGACAGAATCTCTATTCTTTATTTAATATAAAAACAGACAGAATCTCTATTCTTTATTCTAATAAGAACGGACAATTTCTCTATTCTTTATTTAATATAAAAACAGACAGAATCTCTATTCTTTATTTAATATAAAAACAGACAGAATCTCTATTCTTTATTCTAATAAGAACGGACAATTTCTCTATTCTTTATTTAATATAAAATCAGACAGAATCTCTATTCTTTATTCTAATAAGAACGGACAATTTCTCTATTCTTTATTTAATATAAAAACAGACAGAATCTCTATTCTTTATTCTAATAAGAACGGACAATTTCTCTATTCTTTATTTAATATAAAAACAGACAGAATCTCTATTCTTTATTCTAATAAGAACGGATAATTTCTCTATTCTTTATTTAATATAAAAACAGACAGAATCTCTATTCTTTATTCTCATAAGAACGGACAATTTCTCTATTCTTTATTTAATATAAAAACAGACAGAATCTCTATTCTTTATTCTCATAAGAACGGACAATTTCTCTATTCTTTATTTAATATAAAAACAGACAGAATCTCTATTCTTTATTCTAATAAGAACGGACAATTTCTCTATTCTTTATTTAATATAAAAACAGACAGAATCTCTATTCTTTATTCTAATAAGAACGGACAATTTCTCTATTCTTTATTTAATATAAAAACAGACAGAATCTCTATTCTTTATTTAATATAAAAACAGACAGAATCTCTATTCTTTATTCTCATAAGAACGGACAATTTCTCTATTCTTTATTTAATATAAAAACAGACAGAATCTCTATTCTTTATTCTATTAAGAACGGACAATTTCTCTATTCTTTATTTAATATAAAAACAGACAGAATCTCTATTCTTTATTCTCATAAGAACGGACAATTTCTCTATTCTTTATTTAATATAAAAACAGACAGAATCTCTATTCTTTATTCTAATAAGAACGGACAATTTCTCTATTCTTTATTTAATATAAAAACAGACAGAATCTCTATTCTTTATTCTATTAAGAACGGACAATTTCTCTATTCTTTATTTAATATAAAAACAGACAGAAACACTATTCTTTATTGTAATAAAACCGGATAGAATTTCTATTCATTATTCAATATAAAAAGAGACAAAATCTCTATTCTTTATTCTAATAAAAACGGACAGAATCTCTATTCTTTATCAAAATAAAAAAGGAGAAAATATCTATTTTTTATTCTAAAAAACGGACAATTTCTCTATCCTTTATTTAATATAAAAACGGACAGAATCTCCATTCTTTATTTTAATAAGATCGGAGAGAATCTCTATTTTTATTCTAATAAAAACGAACATAATCTCTATTCTTTATTCAATATAAAAACAGATAGAATCTTTATATTTATTCTTATAGAAACGAACAAAATATCTGTTCTTTATTCTAATAAAAACGGACAGAATCTCTATTCGTCTTACAATATAAAAACAGAGAGAATTTCTATTTTTTATTCTAATAAACACGAACAGAATTTCTATTTTTTGTTCAATATAAAATCAAGCAGAATCTTTATCTTTTATTCTAATAACAACAGACAGTATCTCTATTCTTTATTCAAAATAAAAAAGTACAGAATCTCTATTCTTTATTTTAATAAAAACGGACAGAATTTCTATTCTTTACTCAAAATAAAAAAGGACATAATATCTATTCCTTATTCTAAATACAAAACAGACAGAATCGCTATTCTTTCTTCTATCTCTATACTTTATTTATTATAAAAACAGACAGAATCTCTGTTCTTTATTCTAATAAAAACGGACAGAATCTCTATCGTATATTCAATATAAAAACAGACAAAATCTGTATTTTTTATTATAATAAAAACGAACAGAATTTCTATTCTTTATACAATATAAAACCAAACAGAATCTGTATTCTTTGTTCTCATAAAACCGAATAGAATTTCTATTTTTTATTCAATATAAAAACAGACAAAATCTACATTTGTATTCTAATGAAAACAGACAGGATCTCTCTTCTTTATTCTAATAAAAAACGGACAGAATCTTTATTCGTCTTTCAATATAAAAACTGACAGAATCTCTATTCTTTATTTAAAATAATAGTGAACAAAAACTCTATTCTTTATTTATTATAAAAACAGACAGAGTCTCTATTCTTTATTCTAATAAAAACGGAGAGAATCTCTATCGTATATTCAATATAAAAACAGACAGAATCTCTATTTTTCGTTCTAATAATAACGAACATAATTTATATTCTTTATTCAATTAAAAAACAGACAGAATCTCTATTCTTTCTTCTAATAAAAACCGACAGAATCTCTATTCTTTATTCTAATAAAACGGTACAGAATTTCTATGTTTTATTCAATATAAAATCAGACAAAATCCATATTCTTTATTCTAATAAAAAGGGACAGAATCTCTATTCTTCATTCAATATAAAAACAGACAGAATCTCTATTCTTTATTCTAATAAAAACGGACAGAAATTTTATTCGTTTTTCATTATGAAAATGACAGAATCTCTAGTCTTTATTTAAAATAAAACTTGACAGAATCTCTATTCTTTATTCTAATAAAAACAGAGAGAATCTCTATTCTTTATTCTAATAAAAACAGAAAGAATCTCTATTCTTTATTCTAATAAAACTGACAGAATCTTTATTCGTTTTTCAATATAAAAAATGACAGAATCTCTAGTCTTTATTTAAAATGAAAGTTGACAGAATCTCTATTCTTTATTTATTATAAAAACAGACGGAATCTCTATTCTTTATTCTAATAAATACGGACAAAATTTCTATTCTATATTCAATAAAAAAAGACAGAATCTCTATTTTTTATTGTAATAAAGACAGACAGTATCTCTCTTCTTTTTTCTAATAAAAACGGACAGAATCTCTATTCTTTACTTTAATAAAAACAGACAGAATCTCTACTCTTTATTTTAATAAAAACGGTCAGAATCTCTATCTTTTATTCAAAATAAAATAGGACATACTCTCTATTCTTTATTCTAAATAAAAAACAGACAGATACTCTATTCTTTATTCTAATGAAAACGGACAGAATCTCTATATTTTCTTCTAATAAAAACAGACAGAATCACTATTTTTTATTCTAATAAAAACGGACAGAATCACTATCGCTTATTCAATACAAAAACAGAGGAAATCTCTATTTTCTTCTAATAAAAACGAACAGAATTTTTATTCTTTATTCAATATAAAAACAGACAGAATCTCTCTTCTCTATTTTAATAAAACCGGACAGAATTTCTATTTTTTATTTAATATAAAAACAGACAAGATTTATATTTTTTTATTCTAATAAAAATGGACAGAATCTCTATTTTTTTATTCTAATAAAAACGGACAGAATCTCTATTATTTATTTAATATTAAAACAGACAGAATCTCTCTTCTTTATTCTACTAAAAACGGACAGAAGCTTTATTTATTTTTCAATATAAAAACTGAGAGAATCTCTATTCTTTATTGAAAATAAAAATGACAGAATCTATTTTTATTCTAATAAAAATTGACAGATTCTCTAATCTTTATTATAATGAAAACAGATAGAATCTCTTCTTTTTATTCTAATAAAAACGAACATGATCTCTATTCTTTATTCTCATAAAAACGGACAGAATCTCTATCGTTTAT
>JBBBDQ010001287.1:3012500-3100000 GCA_037127315.1 Ascarosepion bandense
AAAAGTTAGCTATAATTTTGTTTCAAAAACAAAAAACCATTACTAAATGCAAGAACAGAAATAATAACCAGATGTAATCACACACATATATACATCTGAGGATCATACAAACCTGGATGCAAATCTAGAAAGATTCTTAAGTAACTCCTCCCTAATTTTGAAAATTTTCCGTTGTTTAAAAAGTCCAGTTGCGCGTCTGTATGTCCTCTATACAAATCCACAATTTTAACAATTTTTTATTCTCACAAAACTTCACGCAAATATTCTTTAGGCTGAGTTTGAGCTCCAGTAGCATGGATTAGTTTTAAAGCTTTATTACACCCGAGCAACGCCGGGCTATTCTGCTAGTATATATATAAGTTGAATATATGTATCGGAATCCGACAAGATGAATAGAATAAGTAAAGAACAAGTAAGAAAAAGTGTGTTCGATCTAACATGTTTCACTTTAACAAAACTTCTTCAGAGATTTATTATTCTTCTTTAAATCTATGAAAATGCTTGTTAATGTGAAACATGTTAGATTAAAGACACTTTTTCTAACTTGTTCTTTATATATATATATATATATATATATATATATATATATATATATATATACTAGCAGTATAGCCCGGCGTTGCTCGGGTGTAATGAAAGCTTTAAAACTAATCCATGATCCTGGAGCTCAGACTCTTTGGACGTTGGAACGAAAGACTAAAAAGCAATAGTTGTTTCCAGTTAAAGCGAAACCCTAGACTGAAAGAAAAATGAAATAAAACGTCGAATCCATTGTTAAATCCGCTGCCATGAAAGTTGGCTCTCTGTGGAGGGCCCGGAAATTCTTTCCGCCTGAAACAATCCTGCACTTATACAAATCTACCATCCGCCCGTGTTTTGAATACTGTTGCCACATCTGGTCGGGTGCCCCTGCTATTCTCCTCGGGCTTCTTGACAAAATACAGTGAAGAATCTGTAATGTGATTGATACCGACTTAGCTGACCGCCTGTAGTCACTCTCTCACCGGCGTGACGTGGCTTCCCTGTACCTCTTCTACAAATAATTTCATGGCTTCTGCTCTGATGAACTTAAATCACTGGTGCCCCCTAAGTGTGAGTTCGCACGAGGTACTAGATTGGCAACTAGGTCCCACCCTTTTACTGTGAAACCGATGAAATGTAACCGCAATTTCTACTCCAACAGCTTCTTTTCTCGCACTTCCCGCCTGTGGAATTTCCTTCCGCATGCTTGCTTCAACAACGGCTATAACCTCCAGGAGTTTAAATGTAAGGTCAATAGACACCTCCTAACAAACTAACCCTCCCATTCTCCCCAATTCTCCCCCTATGTACATCCTAACTCGTCTATCGCCCTGTGTAACCCCCTGCGCTATAGTGGCAGTGGAATGCCTTGCTTGGGGTGACATCATTAAAAAAAAAAAAATCATATTTTGATTTCCTGGTATCGATATCAAATAAGTTTTTTCGTCGTAAACTGAATTTTGAAGGCTAAATATGTCCTCTGAGTAAATGGTATCATGGTTGAGACTAAGAACTACAATTATACCTACTTAGAAGCAAACCCAAAGCAAAAACTAAAATAAAACTGCAGAAAAAATACAGACATCAGGCAGATAAACAGACACACACGCAAACATCTTGCCTTTTATATATATATATATATATATATATATATATATATATATATATATATTATCGATTTTCTGGACAATTGTAAGAACTGCAACCTTGAAACTTCTGAATATCGTTTCTTATGTCTTTGACAGATATACAGATACACAGAGACAAAGACACACACACACACATATATATATATATATATATATATGTCTATAAAATATGTAAAGAACAAGTAAGAAAAGTGTCTTTAATCTGACATGTTTCACATTAACGTCTAAGAATATGATACGTATAGCAATTAACTAATACATTGTAGAGTTTTGAATATTTTTTAATTACCAATGAATTACTTGTGCAACCTAGGTTTAGAATTATCGGTATCGTCGGATGATTTATAATAACTGAATTTTTAACGTTTTTTAAACGTACAACAGGGATTTTTACGAACAGGGATTGTTTTCTATCTATAATGTGAGGGAGAGTGAGACAGACTGACAGATATACATGTACACTGAGACAAAGACACACACACACACACACACACATATATATATATATATAGTAACAAAGTTGTGGAACTCGTAGGTTTTTTAACCTGCTGTTCATGCATTTACTTTTATAAAGAGTGCTCGATACAAACGTAGAGCGTTATATTGTAATGGTTGTTACAATGGTTTATAAATTCATAGTATCATTACGCAAAAATTTTCGCGTTTCGAAGCAATTTTCGGTGCTTTTCATCGGGTGAAAAGGATGAAATGAAAACAAAAAAAAACCCTTTTCACCCGATGAGAAACGCACAAAGCAGCTTCGAAACGCGGAAGTTTTTGTGTAGTGATACGATGAATTTATAAACCAATGTAACAAATATTACAATATATATATTGTAATATTTGTTACAATGGTTTATAAATTCATGGTATGACTACACAAAAAGTTTCGAGTTTCGAAGCTGCTATTTGCGCTTCTCATCGGGTGAAGAGTTAAAATGAAAATTAAATGGTGAAAACCGTTTATTTATGGTGATATGATGTTTAAGTGGGATACAATACGGCCGACTAAATCAGAATAAACTCCGACCGCACATTCACTTAAACATCATATCACCATAAATAAACCATTATCACCATTTAATTTAATTATATATATATATATATATATATATATATATATATATATATATATATATATATATATATATTGTAATAGTTGTTACAATGGTTTATAAATTCATAGTATCACTACACAAAAATTTTCGCGTTTCGAATCTACTTTGAAAAAGTTGAAAAATACACTATGTAACGAAAAAGTAGGAAAAAGTGTTTTTAATCTAACATGTTTCACATTAACAAGCTTCATCAGGGATTTATTATAGAAGAACAAGAAATCTCTGAAGAAGCTTGTTAAAGAGAAACATATTAGATTAAACACACTTTCTCTTACTTGTTCATTACTTAATCTATTCGTCTTGTCAGATTCCGATCCATATATTCAACTTATATATATACTAGCAGCATAGCCCGGTGTTGCTCGGGTGTAATGAAGGCTTTAAAACTAATCCATACTCCTGGAGTTCAGACTCAGCCTAAAGAATATTTGCGTGAAGTTTTGTGAGAATCAGAATAAAAATTGTGGATTTGTATAAAGGACATACAGACACACACAGACACACGCAAACATCTTGCCTTTTACGTATATATATTATCGATTTTCTGCACTATTGTAAGAACTGCAACCTTGAAACTTCTGAATATCGTTTCTTATGTCTTTGTCTATGAGTGTATCAAATTTAATTAAAATCGGACCACTCCTTCTGTAACCCGATTTTTTCGATTATCGATTTTCGATATTTATCGGGGGTACCTCGACACAAAACCTAGCTAAGAACACTCACAGACGTTTATCGTACAACTGTGTAAATTTTCAAGAAAATCGGTTCAGCCGTTTCTGAGTCTATAGGTAACGGACACACACATAGACACACATAGACACACACACACACAGATACACACACAAAGACAATGTTCCTTTTATAAAAACTTTAGATACTATTTTTCTCAATAACAATCAGACCCTAAGTTTTTAAATATAGCACAAGTGAATATAGCAAAACCAACAATTATTTTCATCAAATCATTTAACAAAATAACAGCAGAATTAAAAACTTTGTGAACATAAAATTATGGTAATTTTTTTTCACTTTCTTGGTTGTCTGTCATGTTCAATGTTATTTAAGTCCATTTTGATATTCCAGCAGTAGTCAGCTTCGTTTGTTCCACCGTCTCTTCTAGCGCTCTTTCATTGTTTTGATATTCTGATGGAATCATTCTCTTTGCTTCATCACATTCATCACCGGAAATATCCGGAAATTTATATATATGCCTTTGTAAAAAAATGAACTGTAATACTCAACGTGTTACTGATAAAGTGTATTACAGATAACGTTTGTCTTTTAATTTAAATTTTGTCGATAAATTGGAAAAAATTTGTCCATCTATTTTAAAATTTTTAATTAAAAAAAACAACTTTTTTTTTTAATGTTTATTTCAGGTGGCTGACATAAATTGGTCGGTCTACCTGAAAACTGATGCGTTTCTACGACAATTTTATGTAAATGTTGAGATCAACCAATTGAAATTATAGCGGGTTATCCATTCTTTTCCAGTTTATAGTGGGAGTCCGTTCTAGTGAAGGATAGTTGTATATTGTTGCAGGTTAACGGAATGTGGCCGTGCTGTTGATAGCCCACTATAAGTCATAAAATGATTATAAATCCAGAAAAGCAAATTGAGTTGAAAAATAACATTTTATATATACACATATCAATTAAGGTTTTTACAATTAAAGTAATACTTGACGTATAGGTCCAACGGACGTTAAAATGTTCATGGCAATAAAATGTTGAAAAGAGAATTAATACTTAGGAATGTGGGAGCGCTGTAAGTAAGGAATGTCTTTGATGTATTCGCTCCTTAGGTCAGTAAGTAGTTTTGAGACAGCGAAAGATAAGATGAGAGGGAAGGAAGGTTAGGATAGTAAGCCACTTGACTTAAGTCAAGAGGATACTGATTGCACTCCTTTCTCTCTCGAGTCAGTCCGTGTGTGTCGGCCTACGTCGGTCTGTCTGTCTGCGTCTGCCTGGCGATGCTTTCGGAATCGGCTTTTTATATCTTCTTTTTGGATCGCAGCAGATTATTTGGGATTGCATACTTGTATTTTATTCTGGGCTTCCCATTGGCCGATAAATAAAATTCGCGTAGGCTCGCGAACTAGAAATTTAATATTTAATTAATTTTTAGTTTTCAACCGGAACATCAGCGCGAACCCGGATGCGCACCGACGAGTTTTGGTCATTTTCTTTCTGATTGTTAGAGTTCGAACATCCGGTCCCTCGCTTTTGCTCGGTCGGTATCACCACAAAATCAGCCTTGAGTTGATCTTTTTTTCTTAAAAAAGAGCAATTTCAGTACGGAAAAAACGGTAGCTAACTATGAAAATCTAAGGTCATTTTCGAAATCGGGACCATGAAATTAGCTACAAAACGTGTTTTGTCTCATGGCACGAAAATGTCTGTTGATCAGTGTTAATTTCAGCGTTTCATTATTTTCAGTGTTCTCATCTGTGCATAATTCTAGTCAAAGTTCGCATTTTTATAACCCCTCTCCGCCGCACTTTACACACATGTAGAGTTACAGCAACAGAAATATCATTTTATTCCGATGAAATCATAAAAAATAAAATATTAACGCGAGTTTCGACTAAAATAAGCGTTTGAAGTGTTAAAAAATCTGCAGGATTAATAAAAAAAAAAACATTCTAAAATTATCTTTACGTTTGGATCCGAAACTTCAGATATGAAAAATTTCGGGAGATCTATGACGAGAGAAATTTTGCTTTAGGGGATAAAATTTAGTTACGCCTCATCGACTCTTCTGCTTAGCTGGTTAGAGCTTAGTGGGCTTAGCAGTAGCTCCTTCTACGCTGAATGTAAAAACCCATATATATATATATATATATATATATATGTCTTAACTCTATATGTCTAACGCCCAGCTATATTATTTACTCTTCTCCCCCACTTGAGAGAGATGTGACACAAGGTCTTTTTTAATATATATATATATAGAGAGAGAGAACATGATACACGATATATATATATATCGTGTATCATGTTCTCTCTCTCTCTCTATATATATATATATATATTATTGTATCCCTATTTTAAATAAATTACACCAAATTACCACTAACTGAAAATATGCAGTGGAATTCGTATACTTTAATTTATAAGGAAACCTCATATCGTATTCCTAAGAATGAATACTAACATAGTAGACGGTTCTCTCAAATATGAAATTTGCGGCAATATAAATGTCACAAATGTCCGTCCTAATATGGACATGTGGGCGTCTACGGAAAATCAAATAAAAGAGAAGAAATTTTGGGGTTGTTTTGGGGGAGGTGATATTTCGATTACCCATTGTTGCACCATTTGGATCTGAAGAGCCACGATAAGAACAGCAAAGCGGTGAAATATGTATCATCCAAACTAATAATCAGAAATCCGTTATAAAATATTACTCTGTTAAATAAATGAATTTAACATTGAGTTCTCTCGAGTTCGTCTCCTTTGGAATTTACCCGGATTACATACCAAGTGTACTACATTATATATATATATATATGTGTGTGTGTGTGTGTGTGTGTGTGTGTGTGTGTTACTCAGAATAAATTTGCGGCAAGCCATTCCAATTGAAATTCTTCCCTATATCGTTTTAACCGTTATCCCTTGCTTTTTAATCTTTCCATATCCCCATACCCCTTGACTCTATATGTCTAACGCCCCGTTTTCTGACTTCCAAGGCACTTCTTGTCGGGGAAGAATTATAGCATAAATTAAATGGGGAAAGCGATACGGGTGGGGGATGTGACGTTTAAATGAGAATGGAGTTTTCTTTTTCTTTTTCCTTTTTTTCTTTTCTAAGTTCTTAACTTCCTCCCTTCCTTGCACGTATCAATCGTCAACCCTCCCATTTTCTTTCTGTGGGGCTATTTTTCGATTGAACGAGAACCATTTCGTATATAAATGTCACAAATGTCCGTCCTAATATGGACATGTGGGCGTCTACGGAAAATCAAATAAAAGTGAAGAAATTTTTTTTTTTTTTTTAGGTGGGGGGTGATATTTCGATTACCCATTGTTGTACCATTTGGATCTGAAAAGCCACGCTAAGAACACCAAAGCGTGAAATATGTATTATCCAGACTAATAATCAGAAATCCTTTATAATATGTATATATATATATATATATATATATATATAGAGAGAGAGAGAGAGAGAGAGAGAGAGAAATAGATAGATAGATAGATAGATAGATAGATAGATAAATTACACAGACAGATTAAATAGATTAGATAGATAGATGAGACATCAATTTACATAAGGTTCTCAGAATAGTCTCGCTGTACAAGTTGAATAGATCCGGTGAAAAGACACATCCTTGTCTTACGCCCCTTTCTATCTTTGTATATCTGCTGAATTCGTTACCTGTCCGTATGCAGGCATTTTGTGCCAGTAGAGATTCTTGATTACTCTTATGTCTTTCCCAAATATGTTGGGGCTGCCAAGAATCTCTGTCAAATCTTTGTGTCGTAATTTGTCGAACTTTTTCCAGCGAGACTATTCTGAGATCTCTAGATGTTATGCCAGAATTTGTCATCGGATGCCACAATTTAAAAAACATAAAGTACGCAGATGATACAGTGCTGATAGCAGACACGGAAAAGAAGCTACAGACCTCCTACAGAAGGTAGCTGAAGAGAGTGACAAAAAAGCACTACAAATCAACTGCAGGAAAACCAAATGCATGGTCACCAGCAAAAAGAGCATCCCAAAACACCAAATGCAAGTGGGGGATACTAAAATCAAGCAGGTACAAAAATTAAAATAACTGGGAAGTGTTTTAACAGAAGACGGAAAGTGCAACACAGGGATCCTAAGGCGAATTGGAATGGCGAAAAATACGTTCCAGAAGTTGAGTAAAGTATTAAGAGACAGAAAACTTTAACTAGAAACAAAGAAGAGAGTACTGGATTGCTATGTGATGTCAGTTCTTCAATACGGCAGTGAATGCCGGACAATATCATCAAAGATGAAGGAATAACTTGAAGCAACTGAAATGTTGTTGTACAGAAGAATACTGGATTTAAAGTGGGGGATCAGTTCCATATAACAATCAATACATAAACTGACCCCTCACTTTGTGGTCACAGCAGTTTCTATACATTTATATTTCTGAGACCCAAAAGCACAAGGATGCATTCCGAGAGCTGAGTAGAGTATTAAGAGACAGGAAGATTTCGCTAGAAACAAAGAAAAGAGTACTGGATTGCTATGTGATGTCAGTTCTTCAATATGGCAGTGAATGCTGGACAATATCATCAAAGATGAAGGAATAACTTGAAGCAACTGAAATGTGGTTCTACACAAGCATACTGGATTTAAAGTGGGGGATCAGTTCCATATTGCAATCAATATATAAATTGACCCCTCACTTTGTGGTCACAGCAGTTTCTATACATTTATGTTCTTGAGATCCAAAAGCACAAGGATGCATTCCAGGAGTTTAGTAGAGTATTAAGAGACAGAAAACTTTAACTAGAAACAAAGAAGAGAGTACTGGATTGCTATGTGATGTCAGTTTTTCAATATGGCCGTGAATGCTGGACAATATCATCAAAGATGAAGGAAAGACTCAAAGCAACTGAAATGTGGTTCTACAAAAAGATGCTGCGGATATCATGGATCGAACATGTGAGCAATGATGAGGTTTTAGAGAGGATGGAAACGAAAAGGAAATTAATACTGTGTATCAGGAAGAGACACCTAAAGTTCTTGGGACGTGCAAAGAGAAAGGGACCGGAGAACCCAATACTAACTGGCCATATGCAGTAAAAAAAAGAAACAGGGAAAGCAGCGGATAAAATATTTGCAAGGCCTGAGCAGGTGGACGACAGGACGGGGGTTGCGTGGTGTAAGAGTGTAACAGTGGTGTAACAGAAGAAAGCGTGCAAAGAGCCACCATGGATAAGGAGAGGTTGAAAGCCATAATCGCCTACGTCCTGAAAGGTCAAGGCACATAGAATAAGAAAAATATATCAATCTAATATGTTTCACTTAAAGCTTTTTCAAAGACCAAGAAAAAATTTAAAAAAAGATATGCTGATATTTTGTAATTCGGGTTCTGATTAACTTACATTGGTCATATATGTGTCACGTGTATTTAAACAATAGAATATAGATGTATTTTTTGTAAGTATGTATGTATGTATTACATTTTAAGTATTTGATTAAAATTTACTTTTAGACGAGCTCCATCTTACCCCAGTTTTTGTAAGTTAAGGTTTTATTGTTCTCCTTTGTCCTGCATTTATAATTCATAAGAAAAATAAAATTACCTTTGAAAAGTGTTGGCCGAAAGGTTCCACAGATTAGGTTATTAAAATGACGTCTATATTGTTCAAAGCGATATATATATGTATATATATATTTATGGAAACTTCTCTCTGTTTAGGCGTATCTTGGACGGTAATGTGAGTTAATATATATTTTATCTTCTTGTCGGGCTCAATTTCCCAACTCCGAGTTAGACATTTACAGAAAATCAAACAACAAAAACGACCTTTCTATTCAAACCACACTTCTAAAATCAAAGCTGTTATAATTAAAGGTTTCTGGTTAAGAGCTTTAAGAACTTGCAACCGTCAATGTTTATGCAATGAAGAAATATACATAAAAAACACATAAAATTTGTATTAGAAGTAGTACAAATTAATGAGTTGACAATCCACTTTTTGTAATGAGTGCTCGATACGTAAAACATTATATATAGTTATATTTTATATAAGAACATAGTTTGTTGCAACACAAGAGCCGTTGTGTTTCGGTAATATCTTATTAGCATCTCGTCAGGCAGTGAAATATTTGTTACTGTTAGGAATTATTATATAGACAAGCATTTATATATAATTATTCCTAACATTAAAAAATATTTCACTGTCTGACGAGGTGTTAATAAGAGAGTACCGAAACACAACGGCTCTTGTGTTGCAGTAAACTATATTTTTATTATAAACGTATAATACAAATATTACTATATATATATATATATATATATATATATATATATATATATATATATATATATACGCACATACTAACACATACACACACGTATACTCCATAAAATACGAATAAAAGGACAATTTACTATGATTGAGGTTATTATTAAATTTTTCTTGGGTTCTTATATTTTCTGTGTGGAAAAATTCACGGTGTGTTCTGTAAGCCAGAGCGCTTTCGTCAATTTTTTTTGCCATTATCAACTATTATTTTTAGTTGTATGAATCTTTTATGTATGTATCTATAGTTTTAGGAGATTTGTTCTTTGTATGTGCGGTGTGGTACAGTGGATATCGTCTCGGAACGAGAAATCGGGGAGCCGAGTTCAAATTCCAGTTGAATTCATTGCATTCACTTAGGCGCAACTACCTTTGGGAAAGGTATTAATCCGTCTCTTCCTTCTAGTCATGGGTTAAATAACAGGACAGATTGGGTTCTATAACCTTGGCTGGCAAACAATCTACCACAGAAAGCAATGGCAACCTACTGCGGGATAATCTTCTTCCCAGTCAGTCATGTCTCTTTCGAGGCATGATCACCCAAGCGTGTTTCACGTATGGCACTTAAATGATTGACCGATGGACGATGTAATTCAGTTAAATTGTTATAAGAAAAATTTCATAAAAATTCTTTATCACAGCAGGTATTTAGTCTTCTTTAATAAAAACCTATATTAAAGAGCGACTACTGCATATATATATATATATATATATATATATATATATATATATATGGGGTGGTTACATTATCGTATAAATCAGGCAAAAATGAAAATGACACCGACATTTCATTTTAGCAGATATAATTAGCAAAATTACACAAAAATATTATATATAGGAAAAAAATCTGTCTGATAATACGAACATGGCTAGGTTTTTCTAAGAAATGTTGTTTAATTGTACTCTAATCTTAAAGGTGACAGGTAAGTATACGAGAGATTTTAGTCAACAATACAATAATCCTCACTCACACCCAGAATAAACCTTCAGATATTGGAGGTCATCTACATTAAATCCAAACAACCCACACTTAATAAAATCACGTTCAAATCTGATCATAACACATTACATTGCATTTAAATGTATGGTTCTGTTATCATTTCGAGCTCTCACGCGGGAGACGTCATAGAATCGCATTACAAATTTGCAAACTGCGTTTGCTATTTTTGTTAACTGTTATCGTTGCTTAGCAAAGTTTTACGTCAACACAAGATAAAATCGCTGCTGATGGTGAATATTTTTATGCTAACGTCCTTGTAACCACTCTGAAGATGTCTCATGTGAGCCGAAAGCGTAGAACCAACTTAATAAAACATTATCCAAATGTTGTAGAATTTTTGTCTTTATTTTCACTTGAAATAAAAGCCAAAATACAATGTTTAGAACGGCTCATGATTAAACATAATAGACATTCATTATCTATTATATTTAACAGTATATGTTTACAAAATTATCTGCTGCCTCGATAAATTATATATATATTCAATATATATATATATATATATATATATATATATATATTACGGAAATCAACGAATTTCAACGAAACTGGTATAAGCAAATTTGCGATTAATTTTTATCTATATAAATATATAGATAGGGGTTGCAGGTTCGAATCCTGCCAAATGCCACACATTTTATTAATAAAAATTCATCGTAAATAATCAGGCCGGTAGATATAAATATATAATACTGTTTTATTAAAAACAGAATATCTACTTAAATACGAGTATCGATTAAAAATAATGTTCAAACAATTCATATCATATCATATCATATATATATATATATATATATATATATATATATATATATATATATCAGTAAAAATACAAAAGTGAGCATTGCGGTCAACATACAGTGGTAATAGTGTTTCATACTTCTGCGCAGTTTTCAAGTCATTTCGGTTTGACTATTTATATATGATTGTTAGTGGTGAATTATCAGCTGCAAATATTTTTCTATTAAAAAATGAAAATAAATAAATTAAATAAATTAAGTAAATTTTAAACAATATAACAAAATTCGAATGCTCATATAAATACGAGTAAATATAATAATAATAATAATAATAATAATAATCAACAACAAACAATTTAATGAATTATAAATATTGAGCAACACCAGACAGTAACAAAAAATAAAACTACTAGACGGTTGGTTGTTTTGTTTTTATAGCAAATCAACCTCGGTTAGTCATTTATTTACAACTAAACTTTATTTATTTCTGGTAATAACTTTTTCTTTCAAGAAATTATTGTTGTTTATATCAGTTTTTGTGTCTAATAATACATTTTTCTTTTCGAGTATCAAGATTCATTGTGATTTTTTTTTTTTTTTTAGGGTAGGTTCCGCAAGTCCTACTCTTGTTATTTAACACAAAACTGGATGGAAGGGACGGATTAATACCTTTCCCAAGGGTACCAGTACTTAAGTGAATGCAGAGTATTCAACTGAAATTCGAACTCGGCTCACCGATCTCTCTTTCCGAGCCGATATCCACTGCACCATAACGCACATATACGCTTACAGCACCTGGTATTCCCAAGCGGTCACCCATCTAAGTACTGATCAGGCACAACATCTCCTAACTTCGATGATTGAGCGAGAACCGGTGTATTCAAAGTGATATGCTGTAAGCCCTAAAACTATTTGAATCCACAATTATTTGAACTAAATATATTTAGAATAATTTGATAGCTGTTATCACATACCCTGTACTCGTTAGAATAATATAATAGACCTTATAGATTATAATGCTTCATTAACTATTTTAAATAAATGGTTGTACCAACACTAAGCGCACCTGGCCTGAAGAATTCGTTCAAGCATAAAACAGACTTTCGTCGATAGTCGTTGACCTTAGTGTCCCTATCGTGATAAAATGTTTGGCAAGCAGATATTTTTTTATCGTGAGTTACTTGATATTGGGGTGTAGATAGAGTGTTGATATGCATAAAGAGTCTGTCAATTTAACAAGCAGTTCCAGGCCGACTTCTAAGTCACTGTTATGTTCTCACTCGCCAGAGCTGGGTTTGGTAATATATATATATATATATATATATATATATATATATATATATATATATATATATTAATCATATCACCCCGAGCAAGGTGGTAATGCCACTGATGTGCAGGGGGCTACATAAGAGTGAAAAGATTGGAAAAGAGAAAGAAAGCCAGAAACCACATCCTAAACATGAAACAAGGGATGAGCCTCTTCACCGGTTCAATAGACATGGGTGGAGTGTGAACCGGGCGATAGTTTAGTCTATCTACTCCATATATATATATATATATATATATATATATATATAGTAATTTTGTTATTACAATGATTTATAAAAGCATATCACTACACAAAAATTTTTATGTTTCAGAAAATAACTGTTCCTCTTAAGGTGATATTTTAAAATAAATGGTGAAAAAGATATATTCGTCTTTGCTTCCTTGACTTGTAAAATTTTGCAAATTAATAATAACAAAACAACCATTATATTTTCATTTGGAATTATCTACTTAAAAATAGTATGAAATACATACTTTTTTAAAAGAAAAACTGGGGTGGCCTAATAACTATGGCCAGTAGTGTGTGTGTGTGTGTGTGTGTGTGTGTGTGTGTGTGTGTGTGTGTGTGTGTGTGTGTGTGTACATATATATATATATATATATATATATATATGTATATATGTGTGTGAAAAGTGTATGTATATAATTATAAATATCAATATATATATATATATTTATATATGCAATTTGTTATATATATTATATTATTTATATATTATATATGCGTGATACTTATTTGAAAGCGCTCAATATCAATATCACGCATATATAATATATAGATAATATAATATATATAACAAATTGCCTCTCTCTCTCTCTCTCTCTATATATATATATTTTAATTAGGAAGATCAGCCGATTACCTACCTTGGTCTCAACCGTTCGGTATCGACAGGCGATATATATTAACTAATTATCATACGCTTTTTTCGAACGCATATAAAAAAGTTAGAAATAAAGGAACAGTTATTCAAAAAAGCGAAATAATATTGTACAAATTTTTATTTGGATTTGATGAGCCCAAAATGTATTTTGTAAAGTGTATACCACCTGATGCAGTGGATATAGGCTCGGAGCGAGAAATCGGGGAGCCAACTTCGAATTCCAGTTAAATACCTTCCATTCATTTACGTCCAAATACTCTTGGGAAATGTAATAATCCGTCATCTTCTCTCCAGTTATAGGTTAAATAACAAGATAGAGTGGTTTCTATAGCCTTGGCTGATAACCAATTTACCAGAGAATGCAATGACAACCTATTACGGGAAAATTTTCTGTCCAGTCTGTCATGTCTTTCTCGAGACATGATTGCCCGAGCCTGTATATGGCACTTAACTAACTGACTGATGCCTTATTTCGGATCTCTCATTTAACAACCGTTCTCGTTCTAGAAATGATACTGCAGCCAACTGTGGAGAGTGGATCGTCTTGAAGACTTTTAAGAACCGTTTTTTTCCTTTTAGTAGTTGAAGTCTTAGAAAGCGAATCAAGACTAAGAAGAGAAGTGATGACTCTAATTACAGTATTAACATTGTTCGAATTGTTGTCCTCACTTTTGTTATCATGTTCAGAATGTCATATTTTTTTAATCGTTTCACACCAAGAAAGGCGGTACTGCCACTGATTCGAAGGGGGCTACATAAGATTAAAAGTTTTGGAGAAGAGTGAAGGGTAAGTCGAACCAGTTACAGGTGCTGTCAGAGAAAGGGCAAGAGAAGGATGGGAACACAGGTGTGAAGACTGTTGCGAAGGTAGAGAGAAAGGAAAAGAACAAGATATACGGGGTGTGGTAGAAAGTACAGAAGTTAAGTGGATAAAAGATGGGTATTGACATTGCATTTAAATTCCTGAAGGTTGTAGCCGTCAGGAAAGGAATTATATGGAAGTGAGTTCCACAAGCGGGAAGTGCGAGAAAAGGAGCTGTTGAAGCAGAATTGTCGGCTGCATTTGGTTGATGTAACTATAAATGGGTGGGACCTTCTTGCCAGTCTGGTTGCATGAGTAAGTTCTTAATGCGGATGCACCAGTGACTTAAGTTCGTCGGAGCGGAAGTTATGAAAATATTTGTGGAACAGACAGAGGGAAGTCACATCCCGACGGTGTGAAAGTGGCTGGAGTCGAGCTGCCAAGTCGGGTCTTATCACATTACAGATTCTCTTTTGGAGCCTATCGAAAACACTGAGATGATCAGCAAGGGCGCCTGATCGTACATGACAGTAGTATTCTATGCACGGCGGTTAGTTTATTTTAATATGTGGAAGATGGATTCAGGCGAAAAGATTTCCTGACCCGACACAGTGACCCAACCTTCCTAGCAGTGGATATAGCTATTGACTCAATGTAATTATTCCACTTGAGGTTGGAAGATAGGGTAAGGCCGAGGAGGCGCAGTATATTGCTTTCAGCGAACATTGTTTGGTCTATGCTAATGGTGGGAGGCAAGAGAGTATGGCAGTTTTATGTTCATGGCTTCAGGGACTGGAATTTCAAACTGAATCTTTTATTTTGTCTATCAAATTAGATTGTTTTATTTCCATCTTTCATGCCTCTTGTGGATATCTTGGTTTCACTTTCAGTCATATCCTTTTAGTAACTCAAATCTCTAAGCTTGTGTTAACCCCTGTTGTAGCCAGGTATTGAATACACAACTGTTTGCGATCAATTAACTGGATTTTTTCAACCAACATTTTTATACACTTGGTCCTGTGAATATGGGATGTGCGTTGTAGTGTAGTGAATATCGACGCGTAACGACAAACCGGGGAACCGAGTTCAAATTCCAGTTGAATTCGTTGCATTCACTCACGCACAAATAGCCTGTTGGAAGGTATTAATCCATTTCTTCCTACCAGTTATGGGTTAAATAATAGGACCGATTGGATTCTATAGCTTGGTTGGCAACCAGTCTACCGCAGAAAGCAATGGAAACCTACTGCGAGACAATGTTCTGCCTATTTATTCATTCTTTCGAGACATGATTACCCAAGCATGTATCACGTATGGCACTTAACTGACTGACTGATATGTGAATATGACAACAGCGATGAGGAGAACAGTCGAAAAAAGTAAATTGTATGCATAATTACAATAGCTCATCTCAGAAATATAGATTGATATTGAAGGTGAATATGGCAACAAAGATGAGACAAGAGTCTGCGCAATGAAAATATTCCAAATAATTACAATAACTTATCTCAGAAATATAGGCACATATTGAACGTGAATATGGCAACAAAGGTAAGGACCACAGTCCAAACAATGTCAATCTTGTAAATAATTAAATATATGTTATCTCAGAAATATAAACAGATATTGAAAGCGAATATGGCAACAAAGATGAGGACAACATTTTGAACAATGTAAATAATGTAAGTAATTACTATACATCATTTAAGAAATATAAACAGATATTGAACATGAATATAGCAACAAAGATGAAGATAACAGTTCGAACAATGTAAATATTGTAAATAATTGCTATACCTCCATTAAGAAATATAGACATATATCAAAGGCGAATATGGCAACAAAAATAGGCAGAAAATTCCAAACAATGTACATAGTTACAATACGAAATCTCAGTAATAGAGACAGATATTGAAGGTTAATATGGCAACAAAGATGAGTACAATTGTCCAAACAATGTAAATAGTGTAACTAATTACAAGACCTCATCTCAAAAATATAGACAGATATTGAAGGTCAATATGGCAACAAAGATAAGGACAACAGTCCGAATAATGTAAATAGTGTAAGTAATTACAATACCTCATCTCAGAAATATAGACAAATATTGAAGGCGAATATGGCAACAAAGATTAGTACAACAGTCCGAACAATGTAAATATTGTATGTAATTACAATGCCTCATCTCAGAAATATAAACAGATATTGAAGGTGAATATGGCAACGAAGATAAGGTCAACAGTCCAAACAATGTAAACAGGGTAAATAATTATAATACATCATCTCAGAAATATAGACAGATATTGAAGGTGAATATGGCAACAAAGATAAGGACAACAGTCCGAATAATGTAAATAGTGTAAGTAATTACAATACCTCATCTCAGAAATATAGACAAATATTGAAGGCGAATATGGCAACAAAGATTAGTACAACAGTCCGAACAATGTAAATATTGTATGTAATTACAATGCCTCATCTCAGAAATATAAACAGATATTGAAGGTCAATATGGCAACAAAGATAAGGACAACAGTCCGAACAATGTAAATAGTGCAACTAATTACAATACCTCATCTCAGAAATATAAACAGATATGGATTTCTTTCTGCTTAATTTAAAAAAAAAAAGTCGCAACTTGTTTCTTAACGATTGCTTATGTTTCCAGTGTTAAATTCTAAAAATCTAATCATAAGATGGATTTGTATTTTCTTTAATAATCCTAATGCCATTTGATCTTCAGGGCTACTTTTTAACTTTTAATACGAACTGGCGTTTGTATGGGGTTACCATGTTTCTCCAATTTAAATTAGCTTAGTTTTGTATAACTTGATAGTTTTTCTCCCGTTCTTCTTTCTCTGTTGAAAGGAAAAATCTATAATAACATGAAAGCCAAAAATAAAATAAAAATATTAAATGAATAAAATAAAACTAAAAATTAAAAGAAAAAAAAAAACTAAAAGAAAACTTTTTCAATTATGTCCGAAAGATTAAAATAAGATTTGAAAAATGTTTCGTTGTAAATGTTATCTTCAAAGTGGATTTTAAGTTTACGCCCTTCTTTCTGCTGTTAGTTTAATCTTATCAATCTTAGTCCCAATGATGACATAAAAATCCAAGATAATGGCATTAGATTCTTATTAGACGTAAATACGCACTGCCCTTCCAATAGAATTTTTTTAGAGGGAGAACCGATTAAAACAAATTTTATTTTGCGGAATTACCCCGTGAGTTATTTTCTTTTTATGAGCACATCAACGAAAGAAGCCTTACGAAAAGGCCATCGAGGCCGAAGTGCGAGCACAAAATAGTCGGAAAGAGTCGGAAAGAGTTCAATTTTAAATAGAAACTGATTGTGTTTACTCAGCGAGGATGCATTTAGAAATTATATGAATCATCGATATAGTGGTCTTTGCTACATCGGGAGATGCATTTCCAAAATTCTTTATTGGCTGATTGATTTGTCTTGTACGGCTTATCAGCCCTTTGCTGGTTATTTAAAAACAGAAAATTTAGAGACCATAAAGAACCGGCTTTCATCTGCTTATCAACTCTTTCCAGGTATTTAAAGCCAGAAAGTGTAGAGACCATGAAGAACCAATTTTCTACGCCTTACCAACCCTTTTCAGGTTATTTAAAGCCAGAAAACGTAGAGACTATGAAGAACCAATTTTCTACGCCTTACCAACCCTTTTCAGGTTATTTAAAGCCAGAAAACGTAGAGACTATGAAGAACCAATTTTCTACGCCTTACCAACCCTTTTCAGGTTATTTAAAGCCAGAAAACGTAGAGACTATGAAGAACCAATTTTCTACGCCTTACCAACCATTTCAGGTTATTTAAAGCCAGAAAACGTAGAGACTCTGAAGAACCAACTTTCTACTGCTTACCAATTCTTGCAGATTATTAACAGACAGAAAATATCTTTAGACTGTAAGAATATTTTTTTTGGTGGGGTTGATTATAATTATTTAATGATTCGAATCGTACTAATTAAATCATATCCGGAAGTAAAACAGTTGGATTCATACTTTTCGTGAAGGTGTTTTTGTGTATGTAAATATAAATCCAATTTGAAATTGACTCTCCGATTAACACTGCCGAGTCATCTTCATTAGAACGCCCACACGTCCAAACTTACAGCACATCCAATTTAGTCATGGGTATGATGATAAACTTCAACCGGCAGTAAGATCTTTGATTGAGAGATTGGATACAAATACATGTGTCTATCTATCTATCTATCTATCTATCTATCTTGGTCTGTTCATATCTATCTATCTATCTATCTATCTATCTATCTATCTATCTATCTATCTGACTCCAAGTCAGTTTTCTCGATTAATCTAATATTTTGATGAAAGGTAAGACAATTCTAAGATAGATAGATAGATAGATAGATAGATAGATAGATAGTATGTATGTATGTATACAAATTAGATGTACAAAAGGATTTTCTTCTGTTCATATTGTCAACCGAAAAATTCTTGGAGGTCGCAAGGAGCCGGATCATTGACCTTGTCAGAGGGTGAGAGAATATGAAAAAGAAAAAAAAAAGAAAACAGGGAAAGTCGCCAAAAAAACAAAATAAACGTAGTAGAGAAAATTTCTAATCTGAAAAGTTATATTACAGATATATCGGTAAGTAGTTCTAGAGAAAATAGAGAAAGCTAGAATACGCTAAATAAATAGATAGATAGATCATAACAGACTGAGATAGATAGATAAATTAAATGCTAATATATATATATATATGTTTTAGAACATATTAATATTAATGCCCCAATAAATTGTTTTTAGAGTTTGTTTTCATATTCCTCAAAATGGAAATTACTTTATTTTGATTGGTCCACACTGTCTATGTAACAATGCCTCCTTGATTAAAAGGGTTTGGCTACTTTTTAACCTTTTACAAATCTTTAACTTAAAATAAATTTAATAAATCACATCACTTGATAAGACACAGATAGTGCCAAAACAAAATGACGACTTTTGCAGCGATATGATAACATATTTATGTTATAAATTGTAAATAAATATTATTTGCTCTACTTTGTATTGAAAACTTTTTTAAAAATAGTGTTGATGTGGATACGGAATTTTATTCTATCCATACTTACCCTATATATATATATATATATATATATATATATATATATATATATATATATGAGAATGAATCTAACCTAGAGCCAACGGACCTACCTAGGTTTCATCTAACGGATCGTCATGGCAAGTTGGCTTCTTCCGACCTCAAAGAATTCTTCGGTTGACAATATGAACAGAAGGAAATCATTTTGTTCATCTAATTATTCCAGCTGAGTTGAATACAAATACATCTATCTATCTATCTATCTATCTATCTATCTATCTATCTATCTATCTATCTATCTATCTATCGTAGTCTGTTTAGATCTATCTATCTATCTATCTATCTATCTATCTGTCTATCTATCGTAGTCTGTTTAGATCTATCTATCTATCTATCTATCTATCTATCTATCGTAGTCTGTTTCTATCTATCTATCCATCTATCTATCTATCTATCTGTTATATATCGACAAACAACAAACACGCATATATATAAAAATATAAAGTTGTATTTTTATTAATGACGATGAACCGTGTAGAATAGGGAACAGAGAATTGAGAGAGCGCGCTTCTAATGGGTTGACGGGAGTGTAGTCTTATCTGTTGTGTCTCTCTCTTCACCGGCCGATCTCTGTTGCTCCTCTACTGGCGAATCCGTGTGCCGAGGTCTTTTTATAATCTTCCAGAACCGGGATTTTTTCTTCCGGTTTTGCCTCGCCCACGCACGAACACGTAATTCTCAGAGACACCTGTTCTGTTTGCCTCTGTAGTTATTTCCGCTGCTGCCGGAAATAAGGTCAAACGTCATCCGTTCCTTTCAACGACCGGAAACACCCTCGCCTGCATCAGCCTTCCTCGGGTGGGGCCAGATTGTTATATCTATCTATCTATCTATCTATCTATCTATCTATCTATCTATCTATCTATCGTAGTCTGTTTAGATCTATCTCTCTATCTCTCTATCTATCTATCTATCTATCTATTTATCTATCTATCTATCTATCTATCGTAGTCTGTTTAGATCTATCTATCTATCTATCTATCTATCTATCTATCTATCTATCTATCTATCGTAGTCTGTTTAGATCTATCTATCTATCTATCTATCTATCTATCTATCTATCTATCTATCTATCTGATTCCAAGTCAGTTTTCTCGATTAATCTAATATTTTGATGAAAGGTAAGACAATTCTAAGATAGATAGATAGATAGATAGATAGATAGATAGATAGTATGTATGTATGTATGTCTGTATTTTTATTCAACTCAGCTGGAAAAATTAGATGTACAAAAGAATTTTCTTCTGTTCATATTGTCAACCGAAAAATTCTTGGAGGTCGCAAGGAGCCAGATCATTGACCTTGTCAGAGGGTGAGAGAATATGAAAAAAAGAATTATGAAAAAAGAAAAAAAAAAAGAAAACAGGGAAAGTCGCCAAAAAAACAAAATAAACGTAGTAGAGAAAATTTCTAATCTGAAAAGTTATATTACAGATATATCGGTAAGTAGTTCTAGAGAAAATAGAGAAAGCTAGAATACGCTAAATAAATAGATAGATCATAACAGACTGAGATAGATAGATAAATTAAATGCTAATATATATATATATATATATATATATATATATATATATATATATATGTTTTAGAACATGTGCATAATTTACTTATATAAATATATGCATATACTCAATAAAATCAACTTTAAAACAGGAAATAACATATTACATTGCATTTGACTACATGGTTTTGTTGTCATTTCGCGATATCCCGCGGTGTGACGTCATAAAACCGCATCGCAAAATTAAGAACTGCGTTTATTATTTTTGGTAACTATTGCCATTGCCAAGCGGAGTTTTATGTCAACACAAAATAAAATCGTCGGTGATGGTGGATTTTATAATATTTCAGTTTAAACAACTTCTCTGAAGATGGCTCATGTGAGCCGAAAGCTTAGAAGAAAACCAATAAATAATTATCCAAATGTTGGAGAATTTTTGTCTTTATTTTCAACTGAAATTAAAGCAAAAATACGACGTTTAGAACGGCTCATGATTAAACATAATAGAAATTCATTGTCTCTTATATTTAATAGCATATGTTAGAAAATTACTTGCTGCCTCAATATACCATATATATATATATATATATATATATATATATATATATATATAATTCTGTACATGTTCTAAAATATAATTCATAATAAATATTCACAGCTCTATATATTATATATCGAGCACTGTTTTAAATTAATATTTTGGGCGTTGTAAAAAAAATTTCTTCGTTCTGTATTCACTCGTATACATACATATATATATATATATATATATATATATATATATATATATATATTTATATGTGTGTGTGTGTGTGTGTGTGTGTGTGTGTGTGTGTGTAAGAACGATGTATAATTTTTTTATATAATAGGAACAGTTTTTTAAGAAAGATGCAAGGCATAGTGGAAAAATATTTTCTTGATTTCCGTTGAACACTTGTAAACTTGACAACATATTTCAGTGAAACTATCTTTTTTTCAAATTATATTTTCAAATTAATGTTCATATAAATGGAAAAAAAGGTAACATTTTAAATTACAGCCTAACAATGTTGGCTAATTTAGTATTTTTTATCTCTCACTTGTCCTGTACTTTAGGCAAATTTATGATTTTATGGTCAGTACTAGATTGGCGTCAAGATCTCATCATTTTACACCTGAAGTCGGTAGATTTAGCCTAAAGTTTTCTATACCTAACTATTCCACTTTTCGCTTGTAGAGTTTTCTTCGAACTTTTTCTTTTTCTTGCTTTCTCAATAAAATTGATTTTCAAAAATTATATACAAAAATCTCTATATTTAAAATTCCTAGCGTTTTTTGTCCTATCAACTTAAACAAACTTCGTTCAACGAAGTTCTAAAGAACGAAACGCATCACTCGAAAACTTTATACTTTGACATATATATAATAGCTAGCTAGCTAGCTAGCTAGTTAGCTAGATAGATAGATAGATAGATAGATAGATAGATAGATAGATAGATAGAAAACTAATAAAAGATAGCAAGCACGCTAACTAGATGATAAAACACTGGATGCCGTATGTCTTGATGATAAGTAAAGAAAGCGAAAAATGTTTATTGTGGGAATGACTAAACACTAAAGTTCCTTCGGCCGCAGCTAATCTATCTATCTAACTATCTATCTATCTATCTATCTATCTATCTATCTATATATATATATATATATAGACATAGAGAAAAAAATGAATTTATGATCGTATGATCATTTCAGCGAAATTAGTTTGCTTCGTTGGCGATTTTTAATAATATGGAAAAATTTGAATATTTTTTAAGTGTGTGTGTGTGTGTGTGTGTGTGTGTGTGTGTGTGTGTGTGTGTGTGTGTGTGACGGATAAGGAACGTAAATTTACATTTAAAGGTGAATCATTTTCACAACAATAAGTTAGCATTGTCTGATGACGAGGTAATATCTGAAAACATTGAAATTTCTTTGTCGCAATGTAAGCTAAATTAATTTTAAATAAAAAGCAAATCTATTTATAATCATATTATACTCTACGGTATATGTTTTTTGAACCCTTTTTTAAAAAAAAGTAAAAGTTGGAGAACTTGGGATTCTAAACCCACATTGGGATTCTAAACACACATTGGGATTCTAAACACACATACGATCTATCTATCTATCTATCTCTGGTTATCACAAAACAAATATATCTATCTATCTATCTCTGGTTATCACAAACAAATCTAAATCTATCTATCTATCTATCTATCTATCTATCTATCTATCTATCTATCTATCTATCTCTGGTTATCAAACAAATCTAAATCTATCTATCTATCTATCTATCTATCTATCTATCTATCTCTGGTTATCACAAAACAAATCTATCTATCTATCTATCTATCTATCTATCTATCTATCTATCTATCTATCTATCTATAATCATGTAAAATTTATATATATATTATATAAATACACATTATATATATATATATATATATATATATATATATATTAAGTGTTTTAATTAATAAAATCTGGTCATAACACATTACATTGCATTTAAATATATGGTTCTGTTAACATTTCGAGCTCTCACGCGGTGTAACGTCATAGAAGCACATTATAAATTTACGAAATGCGTTTGCTATTTTTGGTAACTGTTATCGTTGCTTAGCAAAGTTTTATTTCAACACAAGATAAAATTCTCGCTGATGGTGGATATTTTTATGTTAACATCCTTGTAACCTCTCCGATGATGGCTCATGTAAGCCGAAAATTTAGAACCAATTCAAGAAAAACTCATCCAAATGTTGGAATTTATGTCTTTATTTTCACCTGAAATCAATGCTAAAATACGATGTTTAGAACGGCTCATGCTTAAACATAATAGACATTCATTGTCTCTTTTATTTAACAGTATATGTTTATAAAATTATCTGCTGCCTCGATACACTAAATATATACATATAATATTGAATGCTGGTGTAAAAAGAAAATTATCCGATGTAAAAAAAGAAATCTGTAATTTGTATGATATATTATTAACTAGCATCATAGCCCGGCGTTGCCCGTGCAACTCAGAACATTTTAGTAGTAGGACTCGGTTATATGAAAATATAATTATATAAAAAAATTGTTGTTTAAAATTGTTCCAAAATTCCATTTTTTCTTTTGTTTTGCGTAAGCGTGAAGTGATGTTTTGTGTGACATTGTAAACAACATTGCGTTTGTTTTTGTTTCAAAATTACTGGGAAAAATGTTTACATTATTTGTTGACTAAATGAATTTAACATAAAAATAAAAATTATTTATTTTGTTTTACTGAAATTGGAAATATAAAAATTATTACGCTCTCAGTTCAGAAATTTTCGAAGAATATTTAAAAATGTAGAAATATAAAAGCTATTACGCTCTCAGTTCAGAATTTTTTTAAAAATATTTCTTTCGTTTCAAAATTGACCAGATGAATTTTTAAAATGTCAGAATAAAAATTAAATATAAAGGCTCATTTTTTTTAGTCGCGTTTGACACGTGTGATTTGATTTCTGTGAAGTAATCTAGCAACCATCTTAGATCTTAGATGTTTTACGGGGCAAATGTAAACAATTTGCACCATTGGCAAAAAAGTACGAAAGGGAAAGTTGTTGAACTTAAAACTCAGAAAGTATGTGTCGACCTGGCATCCCTGTAGATATGTGTCCCTAGAAAGTTTGAATGGCGTAGCTTAAAAAAATGTCGACGTGCTTAGGGAACAGTCACACACAGACTCACAGATTGCCTTTTATATATAAATATAGATAAATAATCATTTTTCTTCACTAGTAGCACAACTCTGAGTTATATGCACAACGCGCTTTTCAGGTGCTGATTGAAAAGTGACGAGTTTCATTGACGCTAACTGCATTTCATTTTCTTCGTCCACGTATGTATTTATTGTAGTTGTATATAATTGCTAAAAATAACTTGAAGAAGTCAGATATATTGTCAAAATTATTGTTAAATATTTCTAAATACTGGGTGCTTTTTTTTTTCATTCTTAAATGACACTCTTCCTTGGTTATAATAATAATAATAATAATAATAATAATAATAATAATAATAAAGACTTGAACAGATGAAAAACTGGCAAGACAAACCTCTGCATGGCCAAAATCCAGAACCCAGTGTCTTAAAGTTAAGATGGTTACGTGCATCTGGATTAAAGTCGGAGACCGGTTGCTTTATTCTTGCAGCGCAAGACCAAAGTCTTTTCACTAGGAACTTTCAGGCAAATATTATACATAATAATGTGGATCTAAAATGTAAGTTCTGGAATAAATACCAAGAAACAATAGACCACCTAATCTCAGGCTGTTCTGTACTTGCCCCAAATTAACATAAAAATCGTCACGATAGAGTGGGGCAATATTTACATTGGACAATGTGCAAACACTATGGAAAATTTGTAAACAAATACTGGCATGGACATCACCCAGCACCGGTTACAGAAATAGAAGATGTAACCATTCTATGGGATTACACCATCTACACAGACAGAAAAATTGAAGCAAACAGGCCAGACATTATTGCTAAGGAGAAAACTTGTCTATTAATTGATATGACTTGTCCAGCGGATTGTAACATAGCAACCAAATAATTCGAAAAACTGTCAAAATATAAAGACCTGGAAATTGAAATAGAAAAAATGTGGAAATTGAAAACAAGAATCGTGCCAGTGATAGTAGTTGCACTTGGAATGATAAAAAATGGAACAAAACAACACATTGAAAGAATCCCTGGAAACCCCAGCTTAAGAGATATACAAAAAATTGTTTTGTTAAGTACAACCAACATACTAAAGAGAACTTTGTCTATGTAGCCCTAGGGATGTTAGAGGAGATAGAAAAGACAACACACCAGGACCTACCCTAGGTCTTCCCGCAGACTTGGTAGGTAGTGCGACCATAGCAAAAATTGAATTATGATGAAAAATGATAACATAATAATAATAATAATCATAATAATAATAATAATAATAATAAAGAAAACTGGGATGAGTTCTGGTGCATTAATCAGAATTGCTGGTGCTTATTCTTCAGTGAAAACACAACGCACATCCTATCCAGAAGACTACAGGCAAAACTGGCTTGGGTTTATATTTAACTTTATGCATTAAAAGTGGGCATGTTTATACATCAGTCTCTAAGTAAATATTGGTTATGTTTATACAAGGGATATCAAGTAAACTTTATACAGGTGACTTTTTTTATTATTCATATCACCCCGAGCAAGGCGATAACGCCACTGATGCGCAGGGGGCTACGTAAGAGTGAAAAGATTAGGAAAAGACAAAATCGGAAAGCAACAAGGGATGAGCCTCTTCACCTGTTCAATAGATGTGGGTGGAGTGTGAACCGGGTGATAGTTCAGTCTATCTACTCCAATTGAAAAAAAAAAGAAAAGTGTAAAAAGATTGGAAAAGATAAAGCCGGAAACCACATCCTAAACAGGGAACAAGGGATGAGCCTCTTCACCGGTTCAATAGACATGGGTGGAGTGTGAACCAGGTGATAGTTCAGTCTATCTACTCCCACTGAAAAAAAAAAAAGAAAAGAGTGAAAAGTTTGGAAAAGAGAAAGCCGGAAACCACATTCTAAACAGGGAACAAGGGATGAGCCTCTTCACCGGTTCAATAGACATGGGTGGAGTGTGAACCAGACGATAGTTCAGTCTATCTACTCCCAATGAAAGAAAAAAAAGAAAAAAGGAAAGAATAAAAAGATTGGAAAAGAGAAAGTCGGAAACCACATTCTAAACAGGGAACAATTGATGAGCCTCTTCACCTGTTCAATAGACGTGGGAAGTGTGTGAACCGGGCGATAGATAAAGTTTGGTCTTGTTTTTGCTTGAGTCTATAGATAAATATTCGCCGTGCATGTGCATTTATCAAATGCAAATAAGCAACTACAAATACATTTAAGATAAGTAAGAAAGCACAAATAAATTTCACTAGTTGAAATTCTTAGGGCATATAATGACGAAAGGCGGCTTACAAATTTTGACACTCAAAGGGCATACCGAAAGCAAGTAAACCAGAAGAAAGCTTTGAGCAACCCACTCGACTAGTTTGTGTAAATATGACAAATATAGAAAGAAATTATAACTTCAAAGACGCAGCTACTGAGAATTACAAAGTGAATATACTAATTCAGTGAGGAAAGGGGACTTCGATAATCTAACACTCACGAGACATATTGAAGACAAGCTGGACAGAGGGATACAATACATAATCTGGCTTGTATGCAACGTGTGTTGTGCTGTAGGGGATATCGGCTCGGAACGAGAAATCAGAGAACCGAATTTGAATTTCAGTTGAATTCATTGCATTCACTTACGCGCAAATACGATTGAGAAAGCTATTTATACGTCATTTATTCCTCCAGAACCTCGAACCTGTCCTGGCAACAAAACCGTCTGCATACGGATAGGAAACATATTCAGCGGATATACAAAGACATAAAGGGGTGTTTTTTAATCATTTCACTCCAAGCAAGACATTCCACTGCCACTATTGCGCAGGGGGTTACATAGAGGAAGGTGATGAGGAAAATGGTTAGTTATAAGAAATGTCAGAAGGAGGGTGATAGACGGGTAAGGATACTGAAGATGAGGAAGAGTGTTTGAGAGAATGGATGCGAGTTAGTGTGTTAGGAGGTGTCTATTGTCATTACATTTAAAATCCTGGAGATTGTAGCTGTTCTGGAAGCAAGTATGTGGAAGGAAACTCCACAGGCGGGAAGTGCGAGAAAAGTAGCTGTTAGAGTAGAAATTGCGGTTACATTTTATTGGTTTCACTGTAAAAGGGTGGGACCTAGTTGTTAATCTAGTATCTGGCGCAAATTCATACCTAGGGGGCACCAGTGATCTAAGTTCATCGGAGCAGAAGCCGTGAAAGTATTTATAGAAGAGGCACAGGAAAGCCACGTCACGCCGGTGAGAGAATGACTGCAGCCGGTCTGCCAAGTCGGTATCGGTCACATTACTGATTCTCCGTTGCATTTTGTCAAGAACCCCGAGGAAAATAGCAGTGGACAGTGAGACTATTCTGAGGACCCTAGAAGTTATTCCAGGATTATTCATTCGTGGTCACAATCTGAACAACATAAGATACGCAGATGATACAGTGCTGATAGCTGACACGGAAAGAAAACTACAGAACCTCCTAAAAAAGGTAGATAAAGAAAGTCGAAAGAAAGGACTCCAAATAAATTACAACAAAACCTAATGTGGGTCATCAGTAAACGGAGGAGTCCACAATGCGAATTACAGACTGGGGATACTAAAATCAAGCGAGTACAAAAATTTAAGTACTTGGGAAATGTTCTAAAGGAAGACGGAAAGTACAACACTGAGATTCGAGGGCGAATTGGAATAGCCAATGACGTATTCCAGAAACTGTGCAGTGTATTAAGAGACTGGAAAATATCGCTAGAGACAAAGAAGAGAGTACTGGATTGCTATGTGATGTCAGTTCTTAAATATGGCAGTGAATGCCGGACAATATCATCAAAGATGAAGGAATAACTTGAAGCAACTGAAATGTTGTTCTATAGAACTATACTGGATATAAAGTGGGGGATCAGTTCCATAGTACAATCAATACATTAACTGACCCCTCACTATGTGGACACAGCGGTTTCTATACATTTATATTTCTGAGACCCAAAAGCACAAAGATGCATTCCGAGAGCAGAGTAGAGTATTAAGAGACAGGAAGATTTCGCTAGAAACAAAGAAAAGAGTACTGGATTGCTATGTGATGTCAGTTCTTAAATATGGCAGTGAATGCCGGACAATATCATCAAAGATGAAGGAAAAACTTGAAGCACCTGAAATGTAGTTCTACAGAAGGATGCTGCGGATATTATGGATCAAGCATGTGAGCAATGATGAGGTTTTAGAGAGGATGGAAACGTAAAGGAAATTAATAGTCAGCATCAGAAAGAGAAAGCTGAAGTTTTTGGGATATGTGGTGAGGGAGGAAGGCTTGGAGAATCTGATACTCACAGTTCTGATAGAGGGATAAAGAGACAGGCGAAAGCAGCGGATAACATGTTTGAAGGGCTTTAGCAGGTGGATGGCAGATCGGGGTTCGGGTAGGTTAACAGGAGAAAGTGTGCTAAGAGCCACCAGGGATAGGGAGACGTGGAAGATCATGATCGCCTACATCCTGAAAGGACATGGCACATAGAAAAAGAATAATCCCTCCAGCAAAAAGAGAAATAGCAGGGTAGATTTAGTTCTACAGCTTTGGCAGGCAACAAATCTACTGCAGAAAATAACATACTAGTGAAAAATCTTTTGCTCGGTCATTCATGTCTTATTCGGGACATGATCGCTCAAGAGTGTACCACGGCTGATACTTAAATGATGCACTGAGCTTGTATAAATGGTTGACATTAGGGATTAGAATAGATAGTGAAAAGTCAAATTTTTCTAAAAGGACAGGATATTGTAGAGAGTCATAATTTCCAACGTCTTGTACTAACACTGGGTGTAGAAGATTGAACATTTTTGTGAGAAAAAACAGCAGATAGCTGATGTGTTTACGTCCAATACTGCAGAGGGGATGGTTAAAATATGCTGCGGAGTAAGGCAATTTGAAAATTGAAAATTGTGTGTTTATATATATATAATCGTATCGCCCCAAGCAAGGCATTTTACTGCCACTGTTGTACATGGGGTTACATGGGAGGAAAGTCATGAGTGAGAGGTTGCAGGCGGTGTCAAGAAGAGAGTAGGAGAGGGAAGAGTGTACTGATGAGAGTGGAGTGGACGAGGAGGAATGCTATAAGGAGTGAGAGGTTGCAGGAGGTGACAGGAAGAGAGTAGGAGATGGAAGAGATAACTGATGAGAGTGGGGTGGGTGTAGAAACCATGAGAGAGGATGTCAGTTAGTGAGACAAGAGATGACTACTGACTTTACATTTAAATTCTTGGAGATTGTAACAGTCAGGAAAGCAAGTATGCGGAAGAGAATTACACATGCGGGAAGTGCGAGAAAAGAAGCTGATGGAGTAGAGTTTGCGTTTACAACTTATTGGTTTACATTATATCTGAAACCTTGCGGTTGCTCATATGGCATCCTCAATAACCTTCTGTAGAACTATATTTCTTTTGCTTTAAGTCTCTCCTTCATCCTTGTGGAGATCGTTCAGCATTTTCTGCCATATAGGAGGACAGATATCACATAACAGTCCAGTACTCTTTTCTTGTCTCAGACGAAATCTTCCTGTCTCTCAATACTCTGCTTAGTCTTTTGAAATGCGTCGTTGGCCATGCCACTCAGCCTTCGGATCTCAGTGTGGCACTCTCCATCCTCTGTTTGAATGCTTCCCAGGTATTTAAACTTATGTCCGTTGTGGCGCAGTGGATATCGGCTCGGAACGAGAAATCGGGGGAACCGAGTTCGAATTCCAGTTGAATTCCTTGCATTCACTTACGCGCAAATACCCTTAGAAAAGGTATTAATCCGTCTCTTCCCTCCAGTTATGGGTTAAATAATAGGACAGATTGTGTTCTATAGCCTTGGTCGGCAACCAGTCTACCGCAGAAAGCAATGGCAACCTACTGCGGGATAATCTTCTGCCCAGTCAGTCATGTCTCTTTCGAGACATGATCGCCCAAGCGTGTATCGCGCATGGCACTTAACTGACTGACCTGTTTGATTTTAGTGTCCCCTACATGTAGTTGGCATTTTGGGGGACCTCCTTTTGCTGATGACCATGCATTCAGTTTTCTTGAAATTTGTATTTAGCCCATTCTTACTTTTCCTTGTTACCTTTTGTAGAAGATCCTATATTTTCTTCTCTGTGACTGCTATCAGCACTGTATCATCTACATATATTGTTCATAATGTGGCCGCCAACGACGAATTCCTTGGAGGACTTCTTTCTCAGAATGGTTTTATTGTACAGGTTAAATAGATCCGGTGAGAAGACACCTCCTTGACTTACTCCCCTTTCTATTTTCGTGTATGAGCTGAATTAATTTTCTGACCATATACAGGCGGTTTGCTGCCAATATAGATTATTGATAACTTTAATATCTTTCCCGGATATATCGAGGTTGTCAATCGTCTCTGACAAATCTTTAATGGAGTACTTTGTCGAATGCCTTTGCGTAATCTATAAAAATAAATCTGTAAAAGTTTTTTTTTTTTAATCATATCACCCCAAGCAAGGCGATAACGCCACTGATGCGCAGGGGGCTACGTAAGGGTAAAAAGAATGGAAAAGAGAAAGCCGGAAACCACATTCTAAACAGGCAACAAGGGATGCGCCTCTTCACCTGTTCAGTAGACGTGGGTGGAGTGTGAACCGGGCGATAGTTTAGTCTATCTACTCCAATTGAAAAAAAATAAAAAATAAAAAAGTGAAAAGATTGGAGAAGAGAAAACCGGAAACCGCATCCTAAAAAGGAAACAAGGGATGAGCATCTTCACCTGTTCAATAGACGTGGGTGGAGTGTGAACCGGGCGATAGTTTAGACTATCTACTCCAATTGGGTAAAAATAAATAAATAAATAAAAGAGTGAAAAGTTTGGAAAAGAGAAAACCGGAAACCGCATCATAAACAGGAAACAAGGGATGAGCCTCTTCACCTGTTCAATAGATGTGGGTGGAGTGTGAACCTGGCGATAGTTTAGTCTATCTACTCCAATTGGGTAAAAAAAAAAAACATAAAAAAGTGAAAAGATTGGAAAAGAGAAAACCGGAAACAACATTCTAAACAGGAAACAAGGGATGAGCCTCTTCACCTGTTCAATAGATGTGGGTGGAGTGTGAACCGGGCGATAGTTTAGTCTATCTACTCCAATTGGAATACAGACTTCTGCATTTGTATTGCTCTTTCTGATAATACTGTGAGTTACCAATATCGTGTTCCCTTGTTCAGGTGTCTTTGACGAACCCACACTGTTCTTGCCCTCTCTCTTGTCCTAAGATTCTACTGTAGGCTTTGTTCCTCACACTCCGGAAGATGAGCTGAATGTTAGGTGGAGTTCACATTCCTTTGCGTCTGGCTTCTTTGGTAGTACCATAAAAATTGATCTGCTTAGGTCTTCTCTTTATCGCTTCTGTTGTATATTTCATTTATTTCTGTAATCCTGTGTACGTCGAATTTATCTGAAGCTGTCAGCATCACTGTAATAATAACGTCTGGCCCTGCTACTTTGTTTCTGCTCAATTTGGTCAGAGCAGCTTCCGCTTCGGATAGTGCGCTAAAATTTTTATTTACCAAAATTCGATTCTTCTTCTTCTTCTTCTTCTTCTTCTTCTTCTTCTTCTTCTTCTTCTTCTTCTTCTTCTATGAGCCTTGTCCTTTCAGGACATAGACAATCAGGGCCTTCCACGTCTCTCTATCCCTGGCTCTTAGCACGCTTTCTCCTGTAACGTCTCGCAGCCGCCGTTCTGTCATCCACCTGCTCAGGCCATTCAAATATATTATCCACTGCTTTCCTCTGTTTTTTCTCCTTCTGTCAGGCCTGTTAGTATCAAGTTCTCCAAGCCCTTCTTACTCATTGCATGCCCCAAGAACTTCAGTTGGGAAAGTGGCTGTAGTCGAGCCGCCAAGTCGATACCTATCACATTACTTATTGTACTTTGGAGCCTGTCAAGAACACGGAGATGAACAGCGGGGGCAGCTGACCATATATGGCAGCAGTACTCCACGCACGGACGAATAGTTGATTTGTATATATGCAGGATGGTTTCAGGTGGGAAAATCTTCCTGGCCCGATACAGTGACCCAACCTTCCTAGCAGTGGATTGAGCTATTGACTTAATGTCGTGGTTCCACTTGAGATTACAGGAGAGGGTAGTTTGAATTTTTGTCTTAATTAAATTTTTTGAAATATTTTGATTTTTTTTCATGCTTATTTTTTCAATGTCTTTAAAGGAAATTTTTAAATTGTTGCTTTAAAAAAATGGAGTATTTAATTACATCATGAAATATTTATTAAATATTCGACATAAAAAAGATGTATGCATTTCCTATCGAAGGATTAGAAATAAAACTTTCAGGCTAAATACTAATAATAATACGTTTATAAAATTTGAAGGTTCAATTTCTCAGTACCGCCATTGTTATGTGAGAACAGAAGAATATCATGCGGTGAACCACTCTAAATACATCTAAACTTATTTATAAATGGAACGTTCTGTGTGGGTGTATCTGTCTCTGTGTCCCCATTACCTATAGACTCCGAAACGGCAGAACCTATTTTCTTGAAAAGAGTCTGCGAGTGTTCTCAGCTAGGTTTTGTGTCGAGGTACCCCCGATAAATATCGAAAATCGATAATCGAAAAAATCGGGTTATGGAAGAAGTGGTTCGATTTTAATCAAATTTGATACACTCATAGACAAAGACATGAGAAACGATATTCAGAAGTTTCAAGGTTGTAGTTCTTACAATAGTGCAGAAAATCGATAATATATATATATATATATATATATATATTAAAATAGGATTAATTCAAAATATATATATATATATAAATATATATATATATAAATGTGTGTATATATATATATATATATATATATATATATATATATATATATATATATATATATAAATATATATATATATATATATATATATATATATATATATATATATATATTAAAAAAGGATTAATCCAAAATTTTAATATATATTTGATCTGTAATATTTTATTACATGGAGCTCTCTTCCTGTATCATTTTTTAATATTAAAATAAATTTTTAATATTAATTAGGATCGGGTTTTTTGGAATTTACCTTCCTGCTTTTTTCCCTTGGATTGAAGTATCTGAATTAAAATATATATATATATATATATATATATATATATATATATATATATAAGGCAACGACGAAAAAACTTATTTGATATCGATACCAGAAAATCAAAATTTGACTTACATCCATTCATTTTTCTTTCAGTCTACGGTTTCGCTTTAACTGGAAACAACTATTGCTTTTTAGTCTTTCGTGCCAACGTCCAAAGAGTCTGAGCTCCAGGACCATGGATTAGTTTTATAGCTGTCATTCCACCCGAGCAACGCTGGGCTATACTGCTAGTTTCTTATAAAGATCCGATTAATAATCATTAAGTCCTAGCATTTTTATTGTACCTTCTTGTATGTAACTGAATTTTAATTAAATTTAATTTAAATTTAAATTTTAATTAAATAATACTCAAATAAGAAAATTAATTTTGAATGACACTAAAATTTGGGGTAAAAATTCCATCATTTACTATAAGTTATTGATTATAGGTAATTAATTTTGTTATTAATTATTATAAGTTAATATTAATCATTAAAAGTTATTATATACGATTAATGCGTTAATATATTCAATATTGAAAATAAAGACAAAATTTCTCCAACATTACCTACATGTTTATGTTTTTCTGAGAAATGTCGTTTAATTATAATCTGATCAGAAAGGTGATATGTAAGTCTACAGGAGAGCGTGGTTGTAGTAAATATTGTACATTGCATTTGAATACATGGTTCTGTTGTCATTTCGAGCTATCACACGATGTGACGTCATAGAACCGCATTGCAATTTTGCGAACTGCGTTTGTAATTTTTGGTAACTTTTGCCGTTGCCGAGGGGAGTTTTATGTCAACACAAAATAAAGTCATCGGTGATGGCGTATGTTATTGTATTACTGTCTCAATAACCTCTCTGAAGATGGCTCATGTGAGCCGAAAGCTTAAAACCAAATTAATAAAAAATTATCCAAATGTTGGAGAATTTTTGTCTTTATTTTCAACTGAAATTAAAGCCAAAATACGACGTTTAGAACGGCTCATGATTAAACATAATAGACATTCATTCAGTCTCTTATATATATATATATATATATATATATATATATATATATATATATATATATATATATTTATTTTCGCGGCTGAAGGCATTTTGACGATGACACTTCGGCAGCTTTCATGCGTCCGACTACGCCGCTGCTTCGTTGTCGCGTTCTAACTTTGTTGTTCTCGACCGCTAAATAAAAATAAAACTTTTGTGCGCCATGATTTTAAACTTTGTCGATGACACAGAGGCACTGGCAGCTCGGTCAATGAATGTGGAGTGCTTCATCATCTATCTATCTATCTATCTATCTATCTATCTATCTATCTATCTATCTATCTATCTATCTTGGTAGCTTGTTGACTTTTACTAATGGGATCTGTTACATTTTAAATAAATGTCTCTTTAAGTACTTTTATTATTTATTTTTTATTACTCTTATTTACTTCGATGATGTCGTCGTATTAATGCGTCCCCCTCAGTCGTAGTTTACGATCAACTACTTTCACTACTAATACTACTACTACTAATAATAATAATAATGATAATAGGTCTTAATTCTGCTCCATGGCGTCAAATCGCTTGCTGTCGTTTCTTTTAATTGCTTTGCGAAAGAAAGTTCCCCTTGCGATGCTGGAAAAGACACGACAGGAAAATGGTAGGAACTTCTTCATTACAAATGATTGAAACGTAATTATTTTCCTCTTACCCTATCCACCCTATTCTTTTTCGAAATACTCCCTCATTTTAAGTACCTCCCTGTCCAACTTTGCATTAACCGGTGTCTTTAGCCTAAGGTCGTGCGACACCACTTTTTTTTTTTCTATCTGCTCCAGTAATTCTTCCATAATGTTACCTTCTTCAGTAAGACAGTAATTACTTTTTTAATTTTTTTTTTTTTTTTTTTTTTTTTTTTTTTACTTATTTTCTCTACTATAGAGAATTTGGTCCGGTTCACCTATCTTCAATAATCATCTACACTTCGTTTCTTTTTTTTTTTCTTAACGTCTTGACTTCTTGTCTTCTATTTTATTATTTTTGTTTTTTTTTTTCGCGACGAGCGATTCTTCGAACACAATCGTTCTTTTCAAAGACAAAAAAAAAGTTTTCAAAATAAGCCGATTACTGAGGAAAAAGTAAACTGTTAACCCAGATCTTGCTAAATAAAAAATAAGAACGGGCCAGATGTTCAAATGAAGGTGAACCCATAAAAAGGAAACCCCCATTAACTGGACATCGGAGATCGATCAAAATAGCAATGCCTCCTCATTATACTAAGATTTTTTATAATCTGATATTTGTCATAACGTGTGAAGGTGCTAAAATATCTAATGTATCTGTTTTGCCGAATGTTAAGTTGGTGAATTTTTTATTTTGTCTTTAGTCATATTATTTATTTGTTTGTTCTTTTTTTTTAAACATTTTTCATTCTGTCCTTGATTTGATCTATTTATATATGTCCTAACGAAACATCGAAGTTGGCATGAAACTGCTCAGTTAAGTGACACACTTCTCTGCATTAATCCTATATATATATATATATGTGTGTGTGTGTGTGTGTGTGTGTGTGTGTGTGTGTGTGTGCGTGCGCGTGCGTGTGCGTGCGTGAATGAAGAAATATGTAATTCGACGATATCTGCTGGGTTTCGCATCATCAGGTCGGAATTTAAGAAAAAAGAGTATGTAATGCAAGTCGATATTTATAGCACTGCCGAAGAAACCAGGGGCAAACGAGTGTGAACTACACAGAACTATCAGCTTAATGAGTCACATTACAAAACTGATTGTCAGAATCCTGATGAACAGAGCGAGAAGCAGAATCAGGCCAGAGATAGGGCAGGAACAGTGCGGGTTCGTCAAAGACACTGGAACAAGGAACGCCATATTCATGATTAGGATGCTCTCTGAAAGGGCATTACAAATGAAGAAAGACTTGTACCTATGCTTCATTGATTTCGCGAAAGCATTCGACAAAATACGACACAAAGAATTGATGGAAATGATAGGCAACCTCGACATTTTCGGCAAAGATATAAGAATAATCAAGAATGTCTACTGGCAGCAAACGGCCTGCATACGGACAGGTAACGACCTCAGTAGATACACAAAGATAGAAAAAGGCGTAAGACAAGGATGTGTCTTTTCACCGGATTTGTTCAACCTATACAGCGAGAATATTTTGCGGACCCTAGATGACACACCAGGATTTATTATTGGAGGCCACAACCTGAACAACATAAGATACGCGGACGATACAGTACTGATTGCGGACACGGAAAGGAAACTGCAAGATCTCATACAGAAAGTAGCAGTGGAGAGTGACAAGAAGGGACTACAAATAAACTTTAAGAAAACTGAGTGCATGGTCATCAGCAAAAGATACAACCCAAAATGCCAAATACAGGTGGGGGATAACAGAATCAAACAAGTCCTAGAATTTAAGTACCTAGGAAGTGTTCTAACAGGAGATGGAAAGTGCGACACGGAGATCCGAAGGCGAATTGGCATGGCAAAGGACGCGTTCCAGAAGATGAGCAAAATACTAACACACAGGAAGATCTCAATAGAAACGAAGAAAAGAGTGCTAGACTGCTACGTGATGTCAGTTCTTCAGTACGGCTGTGAATGCTGGAAAATATCATCGAAAATGAGGAAAAAACTGGAAGCGGCCGAAATGTGGTTTTACAGAAGGATGCTACGGATATCGTGGACTGAGCATACAAGCAACGACGAAGTGTTAGAAAGAATGGCAACAAAAAGGAAATTGATGCTGAGCATCAGGAAGAGACAACTGAAGTTCCTGGGACATGCAATGAGGAAGGAGAGCCTGGAGAACCTGATACTGACTGGTCAGATAGAAGGAAGGAGAGACAGAGGAAGGCAGCGGATAACATATCTGCAGAGTCTGATCAGGTGGATGACGGAACGGGGGTTGCCAGGAGCAACAGGAGCAAACATACTAAGAGCCACAAGGGATAGGGAGACGTGGAGGTCCATGATCGCCTACGTCCTGAAGGGACAGGGCACATAGAAGAAGAAGAAGGATAAACCTTTGGATTTTTAAGTTTAAGAACGGCAATAAATGAAATTAACTCATCAGCTCTTGCCTGAATCTGTCTGATATATATATATATTATATATATATAATATCGAGCTTAATTCGTTAACTCTTCTTTACCAGGGCCCGTGGTACAGTTGGTATAACATCAGCTTAACAACTACAACTGTCTGGGTTCGATTACTGGTAGTGGATGCGCACTGCTGGTGAGTCCCAAATGTAGGACGGGGTGGCCGTCCAGTGCTTTCTGTTGAGGCCGAATATAAAGCTCGATGATTTACTTAATAATATATATATATTTTTTTTTATTCAGATACTTTAATCCAAGCGGAAAAAGCAGGAAGGTAAATTCCAAAAACCCGATCCTAATTAATATTAAAAATTTTATTTTAATATTAAAAAATGATACAGGAAGAGAGCTCCATGTAATAAAATATTACAGAGCAAATATAAATTAAATAGGATTAATTCAAGGATGTTGAATGACCATATCCTTGAATTAATCATTTTAATTCATATATATATATATATATATATATATATATATATATATATATATACACGCATCGCTCATTCAGTAATGAATTAGAGCACTTTCGCTATTGGCGTACGATACATGATACGCTAAAAGTCTGCCTCCTTCTACCGAGCGCCCGTAACCCAGAGGTAGAATCGCCGACTGACGCCAGTTCGTTCGGGTTTCAATCCTGGGTTAAGTGCAATCATAGTCTAACCGTACTGATGAGCTATGATACAGCGAAACCTGATCTGTTTGTGGATGACTATATATATATATATATATATATATATATATATATATATATATACTAGCTGTATCTGGCCACGCGTTGCCGTGGCTCAGTTTGGTTAAATGGAGAAAAAATTTTTTTCTAAACCAACGAAATAAATGGGATATCGATAATAATTCGTTGAAAAAGAATGAATAGAATTTTTTTTAAAGGGAAGGAATTTCTGTTTACGCCCACTAAAATAGAAATAATAATTAAAAAAAAACTTCGCGTACCTTAAATGTACAGTTTTCCTATGTTTTCTATGAAATAACAAAGTTGTCTGTAAACGCGTCAGTATTGAAAATGAAAGTTTTTTGGTTCGGTTTTCATCGGCTCTAATAGATTTGCAATATATATATATTTTAATGTAATAATTTTTAGTATAAGGTATATAAAAACGCGCTCGTATTCGATTAAAATGCTATAGTAAAATTTCAAAACAATTGGTGCAGGCGTTTTCTAGATTAGCGGATATTAACAAACGGACAAGTACATTTTTATTAATATAGATATATACATATACCAAATTGTTACAATTGATCAGATTCAAATTAAATTAGACCAGTAAACAGTTGTATCGGAAAGTGCTCAATATATATTTGAAGAAAGATGGAGATTCAACAACAAAATGGATATTCAAATATATATATATATATATATATATATATATATATATATAGTGGCGGCAACCAACTTTTGACACCTTGTTCGTTGTGTAGTAACACACACACACACACACACACACACACATATATATATATATATATATATATATATATATATATATATATATTTGAATATGAAAAGTTACTACACAACGAACAAGGTGTCAAAAGTTGGTTGCCGCCACTGTAATTAAAGGAAAGAAAAAATGGACAAAACAAACACAGCAAAAAGCAAGATATCTTTTTTTTAACGAATCATTTTGAAATAAATCAAACAATATATGTATGACAAGACCCCAAGAAAGCAAAAATAATAGTAAGAATTTTAAATATAAAGATAAATTAATTTTTACCTACCAAAGACACGATAATGTCAATTTACGATTTTCTAAGAGGGAAATCGTCTTCCTCTGAAAATATTGCTGTCTCTTTCCGTATCCACGTCGGTTATAAACAAAAAGTGAATTTCCGATATTTGTTTATATATCAATGTCTGTTCGCATTTCGATGTTGTAAATAAAATTTTTAAAAAAAGAAAAAGTATAACTATGTATGTATTCGTTTGTAAATGTATACAAATATTTAATTGACGAAATAATTCGGAGTCACCAGTTTAGTCGCCGAATGTCAAAATGGTTAAAAATATATTTCTCGATGGGAAAAAAGACTTGTAAAATTGAATATGTTTCGAAATTGTTTTAAAACAATAATAATATTGGTGATATATTTCTTTTTTGATATGGTTTATGTGTGTGTGAACACGCTTAAAAGAAGATTGAATTAAAATATATCGTCTCTTGGTGTGTCGTCTTGATCAGTAATTGTCCGATCCCAAAGCCCTTCAGTAAACCATAGTATATAATTGTTTGTTTGCTTTTGTTTGCGTATCTATGTGTGTTTATATTTCTAGTATTTAATGTAGAGCGTTTAGATGTTTATGTAAGAAAGATAAACCGGTTACGCTATCATGATTTCGACTTTTGTGATTTCGTCAGGCGTATTATTTGACATAACGGTTAACACTTTTATAAGAGAGTTCAAAGAGAGTGGCTTGTTACTGAAAATCCTTTCATCATTGTTTGTACGAGCCTAGAAATTATTTGCTAATGTGTTTACATTCAAACATTTTTTCGAACATTATATGAAAGGTCCGAAATAATGTTTGGATATAGGCGCACGAGAAATTATTTTTTTCGTAAATTCAATATTGTAATAATGACATCCACATTTAATTTTCGCCTCGGGGTTCTTGGCAAAATACAGCGAAGAATCTGTAATGTGATTGATACCGACTTGGCTGACCGCCTGCAGTATCTCTCTCACCGGCGTGACGTGGCTTCCCTGTGCCTCTTCTATAAATACTTTCATGGCTTCTGCTCTGACGAACTTAAATCACTGGTGCCCCCCAGATGTGAATACTCGATTGGCAACTAGGTCCCACCCTTTTACAGTGAAACCGATGAAATGTAACCGCAATTTCTACTCCAACAGCTTCTTTCCTCGCACTTCCCGTCTGTGGAATTCCCTAGCGCATGCTTGCTTCCCCGACGGCTACAACCTCCAGGAGCTTAAATGTAAGGTCAATAGACACCTCCTAACACACTAACTCACACCCACTCTCTCCAACTCTCTTCCTATGTACATCCTAAGTCGTCTATCACCCTCCTTCTGACATTTCCTATACCCAATCCCTCTATGTAACCCTCTACGCTATAGTGGCAGTGGAATGCCTTGCTTGGAGTGACACGCTTAAAAAAAAAAAGAATCTTTCTCCTTCCTTCTTGCCATTTATCATACTGTACCTTCAGTCTGGATAAATTAAAATAACTCAATTTTGTAAAAATTTTGGTCTGATGAGTTGGATATTTTTAATATTCAAAAAATAGATTATCACCGAACGATTTATAAATTTGTCCAATTTACTTTCATTATATATATATATATATATATATATATATATATATATATATATATATATATTGTGACAAAGTTGTGGAACTTGTAGTTTTTTAACCTGCTGTTCATGCATTTAAACCATTTTTCCCAGATAATTTTCATTCCAACTTCGTCACCCAAGGAGAAGAACCTAAAAGAGGTAGCTTCGAAACGCGAAAATGTTTGTGTAGAGATACTATGAATTTATAAACCATTGTAACAACTATTACAATATATATATATATATATATATATATATATATATATATATATGTATGTATGTATATACAAAGTATTGTTATTACTATAGTTAATATTATATATATATATATATATATATATATATATATATATATATATATATATGACAATATACATGTTAAAAGTCTGCCTTCTTCTACCGAACGCCCATAGCCCAGAGGTAGATTTGCTAACCGACGCCAATTCGGTCGGGTTTCAATCCTGGGTTAAAAGCCATCGGAGTCTAACTGTACTGATGAGCTGTAATATAACGAAACAGATCTGTCTGCGGATGACTATATATATATATATATAACAGAAAACAACAGTGAATGTTTATTATATTTAATCATGAGCCGTTGTAAACATTATATTTTGACTTGAATTTCAGGTGAAAATAAAGACAAAAATTGTCCAACATTTGGATATTTTTCTTATGCTGCTTCTAAGCTTTCGGCTCACATGAGTCATCTTCAGAGTGGTTAGAGGAACGTTAACATAAAGTTTAGAAACCAGTATGATAAAAAATAACCTTACCAACATAATAAAAACTAACCAATTTCTTTATTTTGGCGGCAATATTGTCTTTATCTACACCTGAAATTAAAGCCAAAATACTACGTTTAGAACGGATCATGATTAAACATAATAGACATTCATTGCCTGTTATTTATATTTAACAATATATGTTTAAAAAATTATCTGCTGCATCGATACACTTTATATATATATATATATATATATATATATATATATATATATATATATATGTTTAATCATCACACGTTCTAAACATCGTATTTTGGCTTTAATTACATACGGTGTTGAAATCGACCCAAGATTAAACATAATAGACATTCATTGTCTATTATATTTAACTGTATATGTTTAGAAAATTATCTGCTGCATCGGTATATTATATATATATATAGTCATCCGCAGACAGATCTGTTTCGCTGTATCATAGATCATTAGTACGGTTAGACATCCGATTGCTTCTAACCAAAATTGAAACCCGACCGAATTGGCGATTCTACCTGTGAACTATGGGCACTCGGTAGAGGAAGGCAGACTTTAGCGTGTTATGTTCGATGTAAACACACGCCAGTAAGTGTTCAAATTAATTATATATATATATATATATATATATATATATATATGTTTAATCATTACACGTTCTAAACATCGTATTTTGGCTTTAATTCCATACGGTGTTGAAATCGACCCAAGATTAAACATAATAGACATTCATTGTCTATTATATTTAACAATATATGTTTAGAAAATTATCTGCTGCATCGATACACTATATATATATATATATATATATATATATATATATATACCTCTAAAAAAGCGCAATACCTATGGTTTATATCTTCTTGGGGCTCTTTTTAATTTTAATCTAATAGATTCACTTCAATATTGTCAATACGGAATAGACTTTACTATATTTCAAAACTGGCTTAAATTAACTAGAAAGAGATTTTTTTTCATTGTTAAGCGTTGCTGATTTAAGTCATTTTTAGCCTGTATCAGCAAAATATCTTTATTTTTGTATTTACATAAAATTCTTGATGTGCGCACAACATAAAAATGCAGACCTGAATTACTTTTCATTGAAGTTATTTATACCAAATGTAATTTATTTCATTGGTTTCTTTTAAGTACAATAGTGGTTTAATAGTCAGTTAAGTGCCATACGTGATACACGCTTTGGGCGATCATGTCTCGAAAGACTGGGCAGAAGATTAACCCGCACTAGGTTGCCATTGCTTTCTGTGGTAGACTGGTGGCCGACCAAGGCTATAGAAACCAATCTGTCCTGTTAATTAACTCATAGCTAGAAGGGAAAGAGATGTATTATATTATTAAGTAGTAATTAGTGGGGGATCAGTTTATTACTTCATAACGATATAAAACTGATCCCCCACTTTATGCCCAGTAGAAGCCTTAATCATTATTCCAACTATTATATTCAGTCAGTCAGTTAAGTGCCATACGTGATACACGCTTGGGCGATCATGTCTCGAAAGAGACATGACTGACTGGGCAGAAGATTATCCCGCAGTAGGTTGCCATTGCTTTTTGCGGTAGACTGGTTGCCGACCAAGGCTATAGAACCCAATCTGTACTGTTAATTAACTCATAGCTAGAAGGGAAAGCGATATATTATATTATTAAGTAGTAATTAGTGGGGGATCAGTTTATTACTTCATAACGATATAAAACTGATCCCCTACTTTATGCCCAGTAGAAGCCTTAATCATTATTCCAACTATTATATTCAGTCAGTCAGTTAAGTGCCATACGTGATACACGCTTGGGCGATCATGTCTCGAAAGAGACATGACTGACTGGGCAGAAGATTATCCCGCAGTAGGTTGCCATTGCTTTCTGCGGTAGACTGGTTGCCGACCAAGGCTATAGAACCCAATCTGTACTGTTAATTAACTCATAGCTAGAAGGGAAAGAGATATATTATATTATTAAGTAGTAATTAGTGGGGGATCAGTTTATTACTTCATAACGATATAAAACTGATCCCCTACTTTATGCCCAGTAGAAGCCTTAATCATTATTCCAACTATTATATTCAGTCAGTCAGTTAAGTGCCATACGTGATATCTCGAAAGAGACATGACTGACTGGGCAGAAGATTATCCCGCAGTAGGTTGCCATTGCTTTCTGCGGTAGACTGGTTGCCGACCAAGGCTATAGAACCCAATCTGTCCTGTTATTTAACCTATAACTGGAAGGAAGAGACGGATTAATACCTTTCCCAAGGGTATTTGCTCGTAAGTGAATACAATGGATTCAACTGGAATTTGAACTCGGCTCCCCGATTTCTCGTTCCAAGCCGATATCCACTGCACCACAACGCACCTCCAGTCTGTATATTACGTTCAATATAAGCTACTATCTATCTTCATACCAGTTTTTGTTGTTTCTTATTTTGGCGGTTCTTCGTCCGGATCCACAATAATAATAAGGTTTTGTCTTATGGTAAGCTGATTTGTGGCGACCCCCAATACGGGGAAAATTATCTCAGCTGGTCAGAGATGGTACAGAACATGTTTAAACACTTATTCTCATATGATCACCGAACTTAAGTGTCATTGCTTTCTGCGGTAAACTGGTTGCCAGCCAAGGCTATAGAACCCAATATGTCTTATTATTTAATCTATAACTGAAGGGAAGAGACGGATTAATACCTTTCCCAAGGGTATTTTTGCGTAAGTGAATCTAAGGAATTCAACTGGAATTCGAACTCGGCGCCCCGATATCTCGTTCCGAGTCGGTATCCACTGCACCAGAAAGCACATAGTAAAACTAATAAAACTAATATCTCAACAAGGTTGATATTAATGGAATTGCATTAAAAACATTTACTGATATAAATATACATTTTTAGGCATTAATTTAATGTCTACTAGCAGTATAGCCCGGCGTTGCTCGGGTGAAATGAAAGCTTTAAAACTAATCCATGGTTCTGGAGCTCAGACTCAGCCTAAAGAATATTTGAAATAATAAAATAATTGCGACAATTTACCAATCTCACCTAATATATATATATATATATATATATATATATATATATATATATATGTGAAAAATGTATGTATATAATTATAAATATCCATATATATATATATATATAAATATGCAATTTGTTATATATATTGTTTACATATTATATATGCGTGGTACTTATTTAAAAGCGCTCAATATCAGTGATAGAGCAGGCATATCCTATCTATATGAATATATATACTAGCATTATAGCTCGGCGTTGCTCGGGTGTAATGAAAGTTTTATAACTAATCCATGATCCTGGAGCTTAGACACTTTGGACATTGGCACGAAAGACTAAAAAGCAACAGTTGTTTCCAGTTAAAGCGAAACCGTAGACTGAAAGAAAAATGAATGGTTGTAAGTTATATTTTGATTTCCTGGTATCGATATCATATAATGTTTTCGTCGTAAACTGAATTTTGAAGGCTAAATAAGTCCTCTGAGTAAATGGTATCATGGCTGAGACTAAGAACTACAATTATACCTACTTAGAGCCAAACCCGAATCAAAAACTAAAATAAAAGGGCTGAAAAAAAATACAAGATAAACAGACACATACACAAACATCTTGCCTTATATATATATATATATATATATATATTATCGATTTTTTGCACTGTTGTAAGAACTGTTACTTTGAAACTTCTGAATATCGTTTCTTATGTCTTTGTCTATGAGTGTATCAAATTTGATTAAAATCGGACCACTCCATCTATAATCCGATTTTTTCGATTTTCAATTTTCGATATTTATCGGGGGTACCTCGACACAAAACCTAGCTGAGAACACTCGCAGACGCTTATAGTACACCGGTGTAAATTTTCAAGAAAATCGGTTCAGCCGTTTCGGCGTCTATAGGTAACGGACGGACACACACACACACACACACACACTCACACATATAGATACACAAACACATAGACAAAGTTGCAGTTATAAATAAGTTTAGATTAATCAATTAACTATGTCAGATATGATTATCTGTCTTTGCGATTCCGCAAGTTCAACTGCAAAGAGCAGAATTATCTCTAATCAGTGGTGAACTGTGTCTAAATATATTGGTTGCCAGCTGACAAATACTATTTTACCACTACTGATAATTTAATTTTCATAAAAAATAAAATTGTCAAAAAATACATATGGACGAAAAGGTCTTTCATCATTTAATTCTAATCTTGGGATTAAATCTCTTTATTTAAAAAAACAAATTTCGAAATAAAATTTTCTTTTTCTGAAACTTTATTCAGGGAATATTAGCTAATTTAAATTATAATTAATCGGATTAAAAATAAATATTTAAAATATTAACTGCCCAGTAATCTTTAAAATTAATTTGAATTGATTAGAATGTTATTTTATGATCAGTACAACCGTTAAAAATTCGTTCAGATTTGCATATCAGTCAGCATATCGTAATTCTTGTTATTACAAAAAATCTATCAAAAATGAAACTTTATTTGGGGAAGATGAGATGATCTAATTTTAATTAAACAGATTAGAAATGAATATTTAAAATATTGCAGAAATCCATTTCGGATTCAGTTATAGCTATTTTGATTAAGTGTTGACAGCTTGCGGATGTTCGTTGTGGTGCCGTGGATATCGACTCGGAACGACAAATCGAGGAGCAGAGTTCGAATTCTGGTTGAATTCTTTACATTCACTTACGCACAAACACCCTTGAGAAAGATATTAATCCGTCACTTCCCTCCAGTTATGGGTTAAATAATAGGACAGATTTGGTTCAAAATGGTCGGCAACCAGTCTACCGCAGAAAGCAGTGGTAACCTATTGCGTGATAATCTTCTGCCCAGTCAGTCATGTCTCTTTCGAGACATGATCGTCCAAGCGTGTATCACTTAACTGACTTACTTAATATAAGAGTTGGAAACATGATTAAGGCTTTCACTGGGCATAAAGTGGGTGATCATTTTAATATTGTAATGTAGTGATCCCCACTAATTACTACTTAATAATATAATACATTTTTCCCTCTCTACCTTTGAGTGAAATAACAGGACAGATTGGATTCTATAGCCTTGGCTGGCAACCAGTCTATCACAGAAAGTAATGGCAACCTCCTGCGGGATAATCTTCTGCCCAATCAGTCATGTCACTTTTGAGACATGATGGCCCAAAGCTTACGTCATATCACGTTGAATACACCGGTTCTCGTTCGATCACCCAAGTTAAGCAACCTGAGCCTGGTCAGTACTTAGATGGGTGACCGCTTTGGGAAGACCAGGCGCTGTAAACGTTCAGTGACAGATGTTCATCGTGGTGTAGTGGATGTCGGCTTGGAAAGAGAAATCGGTGAGCCGAGTTTGAATTCCAGTTTAGTACCCTGCATTCACTTAAGCACTGCTACCCTTGGGAAAGGTATTAATCCGTCACTTCTCTCCAGTTATGGGTTAAATAACAGGATGGGGCCTGGAGGCAACCCATTCAGTGTTGGTGTCACAATAAAAACACCCTTGGTAGCCCTGGCGAAGCATCAAGTATTCAGCTATTTGACAAGATTATTGATTTCGTTGCAAACTGCGCCAGTGTTCCAAATGAACAGGGATTTCGGGAGAGGTGTAGTGAGTTCTATATCGGCCAAGGCCGCAGGACAACGCCCAAAGCGTGTATTACGTATGGCACTTAACTGACTGTTGACGGCTTCTGTTGCAGTTGATATCGGCTGGAAACATGAAATAGGAGCCGAGTTCGAAGACCAGTTGATTTAGTTACATTACGCGCATTACTTATTAATAGGTTGCTTCTCCCTTCAACTATGTGTTTTAAATAGCAAAACGGGGTTCTATAACATTGCTTGATAATGAATCTACCTACTGCGGGAAAATCGTCTGCCAGTCAGTTCGGTCTCTTTCGAGATATGGACACCGAAGCGGGAATCACGTATGTCATTTAACTGTTGAAAATATAACATCTTGAGTGATAACAGGAATTATTTTTTCTCCAAAGGAGATATATATATTTTTTTTTTAATCATATCACCCCAAGCAAGGCGATAACGCCACTGATGCGCAGGGGGCTACGTAAGGGTAAAAAGAATGGAAAAGAGAAAGCCGGAAACCGCATCCTAAACAGGAAACAAGGGATGAGCCTCTTCACCTGTTCAATAGATGTGGGTGGAGTGTGAACCGGGCGATAGTTTAGTCTGTCTACTCCAATTGGAAAAAAAAAATAAAAGAGTGAAAAGACTTGAAAAGGGAAAACCGGAAACCGCATCCTAAACAGGAAACAAGGGATGAGCCTCTTCACCTGTTCAATAGATGTGGGTGGAGTGTGAACCGGGCGATAGTTTAGTCTATCTACTCCAATTGATATATATAAAATTTACTTAAAGAATATAATGTGATCGCCTATTTCTATTTAATTTTTAACTATTCAGTAATCATAAAAATATGAGAAAATATTCGTCATAATCTAATATTTTATTAAATTTTAGTTACATCGGCTTCAAATGTATTATCGTTACCGCCCTTATTTTCTGATAATGTTGTGTATGGATTTCCGTATTTACAAAAATCGACATGTTTATACATTCGCAAAAAATTAACTACCCAGTAATATTTGTCCTACAATTTTCTCAATATGTGTGTGCGCGTGTGTGTGTGTTTGTGAGTGTGTGTCTGTGTGTTCTTATCTATCTATCTATCTATCTATCTATCTATCTATCTATCTATCTATCTATCTATCTTTCACCCTCCATATTATAATTCTTTCTTTCTTTCTTTCTTTTCAGTAGTTTCCTTCCCTTCTTTCTTTATCTATCTATCTATCTATCTATCTATCTATCTCTCTATCTATCTATCTATCTATCTATCTCAGCCTATTCAGATCTATCTATCTATCTATCTATCTATCTATCTATCTATCTATCTATCACCCTCCATATTATAATTCTTTCTTTCTTTCGTTCTTTCTTTTCAATAGTTTCCTTCCCTTCTTTATCTATCTATCTATCTATCTATCTATCTATCTATCTATCTATCTATCTCAGCCTATTCAGATCTATCTATCTATCTATCTATCTATTCTATTCTATTAAATATAAGTACTTTGGCCTTCAATTTACAATTGTCGTCGCCCTTCTTTTCTGATAATCTTGTGTACCGACGTACTTATTTACAAAAATCGACATGTTTATATTCATGTAAAATATTTAAAATTTATTTTTAAAATACTGCACTTCTCTGAATTGTAGTAAGCTTTGTTGTTTATGATTAGTGAATATAATTTTTACTTAATAGCACCATCAGGTTACCGTTACAAATTAAAACAGAATTTTAAAAGATTCAAAATTTTATAAATAATTCTATCCAATTTTTAAAAAAAATGAAAAGGATTCCTGTAAAAATTTAGTCTTCTTCGAAATATGTTTTCTTAGTTTTCTTTTTCTTTCTCATTTTTGGCATTTTTATTTTACGATTCAGAGCATATTTTCTGTAACATGGGGTCGTATTTTACAAAAAATAAAAGAAAGAAAAAAATTATTATTTAAATTCTCCAAGAGGTTCTGCGTATGACTAGTACAAACATTATGATTTGCAAAAAAGAATTTTTCGAAATTAAATACGACGGGCTAAAGGAACAGGTATAAAACATTTTTTTACCAAAGTTTTCTAAATAAATATATATATATATATATATATATATATGTATATATATATATATATATATATATAACTTTTAAAACTAAATTTTAATCAAAATAATTAAAATGTGAGGTGGATGTAAACACACATTAATTATTTTGATTAAAATTTAGTTTTAAAAGTTATATATATATATATATATATATATATATATATATATATATATAACAATGTCAAACCTGTAAACAGACAGATCAATCCAAAATCAAATGTTTTTGATATAAAAAGCTCAATGGTTATTAATCTGTGCCATACTATATAAATAAAGGAAAACTCAACACACGCTTCAGATGATGTATTGAGTTTTCCTTATATATATATATATATATATATATATATATATATATTGATTAAAGTTTATTTTTAGTCGAACTCCATCTTTACCCCCCCTCCATTTTTGTAAGTAATCCTTTGTTTCCCTTTGTCCTGTATTAAGCATTTATAATAAAGCCAACGTAAGCCCTTGAAAGGTGTTCGCCAAAAAGTTCCTCGTGTTGGGTTAAGTATAATGACGTCTATTTTATTTAAGGTAATTAGTTCTTTCTGTGGGTACAAATTTTTATTTGTATATATATATATATATATATATATAACTTTTAAAACAAAATTTTAATCAAAATAATTAAAATGTGAGGTGGATGTAAACACACATTAATTATTTTGATTAAAATTTAGTTTTAAACGAGTCCTAACTTTCCCTTCTGTAAGTAATTCCTTGTTTTTCTGTATCCCGTCCATTATTGGCAGTAATGCCAACGAGCACCTTTGATAATGTGTTGGATAAAAGGATCTTAAGGTCTACACGATGATGTCAATTTTGTTTAAGTCTATATCTATATCTATATATATAAACACGCACACACGCGCACGCACACACACACGCACACACACACACACACACACATGTATATATATATATATATATATATATATATATATATATATATAGGGTGATACATATATATATATATATATATATATAGGGTGATTGAAAATTAAAATCCTATTTTAAAATCCTATTTTAAAATATTTATAATTTATTGATTAATTATATTTTTTACAAGAAATGAATATGAATGAATAAATTTTAGCATGAGATTTTATTGAAATTTCTATACGGGCACCAAATTTCGATACCTGCTTCTCGCCCAGGAATCGTGTCATCCGATTTTCCCTAGAAATTTTGTGGTGTGATTGACATAACATTTTGTATTCATACTTCAAGTACTTCCAAAGTCTTTGAGGTCGTATAGCAGACATGCTCTTTTAACTACCCTACAAAAAAACAAAACAAAAAAAACATTAATAATAATCTCTGGGTGTTAATTCAGGACTCCTGGCTGGCCACTCATACGGACCATGACGACACATTCATCTACCGGGAAAGTGGACATTCAGACATTTTCGAACGACAATAGCAATATTTGGAGGAGTACTATCAAATCAAATCTTCAAAATTCTTTCAAGTAATAATAACGAGAGATCGGGGTGCCGAGTTCGAATTCCAGTTGATTTCCTTGCATTCACCTACGCACAAATATCCTTGGGAAAGGTATTAATCAGTCTCTTCAATCTAGCTATGAGTTAAATAATAGGACAGATTGGGTTCTATAGCCTTGGTTGGCAACCAATCTACCGCAGAAAGCAAAGCAATGGCAAACTACTGAGGGATAATCTTCTGTCCAGTCAGTCATGTCTCTTTTGAGACATGATCGCCCAAAGCGATGGCACTTAAATGACTGACTGAGTAATAACTGGCCAGATTTCATCGTGTAGCATGATAAGATACCTTTCAGCATTCATCGTATTGCGAATGAACACACAATCCTCTGTGAAGTCATCCCACTCCACACCATTTCTTTGGACCGATTCTGCACTTTTTTTAAAACTATCAAATGGATCTTCACCTATGGCAGTTGTGGCGGTCCGCAAACGAGCCGATGTGAAATACGGCTTTATCGCTCCAGATAAAATTTTTAAAGAGATCTTTCGAATCTTTGCACCATGCCACCATATGCTCCGCAAACTCCATAAAAATGTCGCAGTCTTCAGTGGAGAATCTCCTTTTTAAGCACATTTCGTATTGAAGAATGGACAGCGCATTCCCTTGCTCCTTGTCGAATTGATTTTCTTGGTCTATGTGTAAACTTTTTGGAACCGCGAGCTCTGTGTTCTGGTCGCTGGACTTGGAATGGAGACCGCTTCTTCGAGTATCAGCTACAGACCCTATTGTCAAGAGTTTTGCATGATTGTCCTTTCATCAACTTGAGCATGTACACCTCTGACGGTCTTCCGCCATCTTTTCACTCGAACAAGAGATTTCATAACGGGCCAATAGCCGGACACGCTCCTGCGACGGTAAGACGTTCAGCCATGTTTGCAGGACCTCCGAATTTCAAAGTGAATATATCTGGAAAAAAAATACCAAAAATAAAAGAAAAAGAAAAATAATAAACAGATTAAAATGTCATACATTAAAGATCGAACACAAAAAAAATGAGCCAAAATTTACAATAAACAAATAATTTCCAATTATCTTAAAATTTGAATTAACTCATCAGTCACCATATATATTATTCATCACCAGTAGAATTAAGAGTTGCCAATGACGAATAATACATATATTTATTAATATATGCTTAATATATATATTTATTAATGTATATGTACTTGAATTACAATTACCGTGTATGAACGCGAAGAGGAAAAAATTTAAATAAAAAAGAAACAAAGTACTTCAACAAACGTTGATATATATATATATATTTATTTCTACTGGCCTGATTATTTACGATTAATTTTTATTACGAAAATGTGTCATTCGTAATAAAAATTTATCGTAAATAATCAGGCCGGTAGAAATAAATATATATGCTGCTGGTTTATAAACAGAATATCTACTCAAATACGAGTATTGATAAAAAATAATGTGCAAACAAATATTTTCAAATTGTCGGTTGCATACAGACGTTAATCTTAGTTAATTTCCGTAATATACATAATCATCCGTAGACAGATCTGTTTCACAGCTCATCAGTACGGTCAGACAGCCGATTGCTTTTTACCCAGGATTGAAACCCGATTGAATCGGCGTCAGTCGGTGATTCTACCTCTGAGCTACGGGCTCTCGATAGAAGGAGGCAGACTTTTTAGCGTGCATATTATCATTATACACGCCCAATAGCTGAGAGTGTTCTAATTCATTGCTGAATGAACGATACGTAAATTCCAGAGTATCTACTGTTATTCAAAGTCTACCATTCTTCCAGTGTGCTCAATCAGGGTGTGAGAGCGTAAACAGTATCTGTAAATTCAGATATAACTTATTGGGGAAATAGCCAGTTTCAATATGTCATTTTAAGATATGCATTCTTCAACCCCCAAGAAACAGAGAATAAGGAAAAATAGTAAATCCACATGTTAGCTTTGGAAGGGGGTTGGAGGTATTGGTTTTATTAGGGTTAGACTAGGGAAAAATTAAGTGGTAACTTCCATTTTGGTAGTGGTAGGTATTTGGTTTGACCCTTGAGTTAGTAATGGTAAGTGATGGAGAAGTAAATGCTCGGCCAAATTTAAAAAAAACTTATTGTGACTAATTGGAAGAATATGATAATTATTGTAATTTATACTTATTTCTCTGGCGATACATTCTTCCTTTTGTTTATATGCTTTCTACATGGGAAAGCACATGTGAAAGCCGTTAACCAGAGGACGTAATGCAATTTCGGTGACTAACGCATAACTATAAAAACTGGCACCACCAGCAACTTTTTCCACTGGAGAGAGTAAAGTGTTTCTTTATTATTTTTTATTTTTGGTGCTGCTTTTGTTTGCGTAGATGTCCTTCTCTTTTTATCTAAACTTATTTATAAATGGGACTTTGTCTGTGTGTATGTCTGTGTGTGTGTGTCTGTTACCCATAGACTCCGAAACGGCTGAACCGATTTTCTTGAAAATTTACACAGTTGTACTATAAGCCTCTGCGAGTGTTCTAAGCTAGGTTTGTGTCGAGGTACCCCCGTTAAATATCGAAAATTGATAATCGAAAAAATCGCGTTATAGAAAAAGTGGTCCGATTTTAATCAAATTTGATACACTCATAGACAAAGACATAAGAAAGGATAGTCAGAAGTTTCAAGGTTGCAGTTCTTACAATAGTGCAGAAAATCGATTATATATATATATATATATATCGATATATATATATATATATATATATATATATATATATATATATATATATAAGGCAAGATGTTTGTGTGTGTGTCTGTTTATCTGCCTGTATGTCTGTATTTTATCAGCTCTTTTATTTTAGTTTTTGATTCGGGTTTGGCTCCAAGTAGGTATAATTGTAGTTCTTAGTCTCAGCCATGATACCATTTACTCAGAGGACTTATTTAGCCTTCAAAATTCAGTTTACGACGAAAAAATCTTTATTTGATATCGATACCAGGAAATCAAAATTTGACTTACATCCATTCATTTTTTTTCAATCTATGGTTTCGCTTTAACTGGAAACAACTATTGCTTTTTAGTCTTTCGTGCCAACGTCCAAAGAGTCTGAGCTCCAGGACCATGGATTAGTTTTAAAGCTATCATTCCAGCCGAGCAACGCCAGCTATACTGCTAGTAGGTGAGACTGGCAAATTGTCACAATTATTTTATTATTTCAAATATTCTATAAGCTGAGTTTGAGCTCCAGGACCATGGATTAGTTTTAAAGCTTTCATTACGTCCGAGCAACGCCGGGCTAGACTAATTGTTTTTGATAACTGCAAGTCAGATTTTCAGCCTTATGTTAAAAGTTTTTGCATTTGATCGTTAACCAATACACAACGCGCTCGTAGCGACCTTAATCGATGACGTACAATGGAAAGTAAACAGGTGTTTGGTACCATGGCTTTAATCAACTTTCTTATTTCGGATCTTGACCAGCTCTAAACTGATGCCTGTTGAGCAGTGGCCTGGAGTTGATGTGAAACACGCTTCAGGTTCAGGCCAGTGATGTCTGCTTTCAAATGGTAGGGAACATTTGACCGTCTTTTAAATACGCTGCACCCGACGCTCAGTAGGTAACACATGACATATCCACTCTTTTCCACGCAGTCGTATCGCAGCGATTCGTAGCGGTTTTTCTTTCGCTTGTACGCTTCCCCTCCTTTCCGCTTCCATGGAACTCTTAATTCTAATAGAAACACACACCTCTTTTTATCGGACCTCGCTACATTTTTTCTAGAAATATGTCCATGACAACTCTTCTAGTAAACTTTTCGTCTAAAAATATTTTCATGGTAAATATTACGATAAGCTTTTGTTCTAGAAATATTTCATGGTGACTATTCTAATAATCTTTTATCTAGAAATATTTTCCTTCAAATATTATGATAAGCTTTTTTCTACAAATATTTTCATGGTAAATATTACGATAAACTTTTGTTCTAGAAATATATTTGTGGTGTCTATTCTGATAGTCTTTTATATAGAAATATTTTTCTGGCAAATATTATAATAAGCTTTTTTCAAGAAATATTTTCATGGCAACTATTCTGATGAGCTTTTTCATACAAATATTTTCATGGCAAATATTACGATAAGCTTTTGTTCTAGAAATATTTTCATGGTGACTATTCTGATAATCTTTAATCTAGAAATATTTTCCTGGCAAATATTCTGATAAGCTTTTTTCTAGAAATATTTTCATGGCAACTATTCTGATAAGCTTTTTTTCTAGAAATATTTTCCTGGCAAATATTCTGATAAGCTTTTTCTGGAAATATTTTCATGGCAACTATTCTGATAAGCTTTTTTTCTACAAATATTTTCATGGCAAATATTATGATAAGCTTTTGTTCTAGAAATATTTTCATTGTGACTATTCTGATAATCTTTTATCTAGAAATATTTTCCTGGCAAATATTATGATAAGCTTTTTTCAAGAAATATTTTCCTGGCAACTGTTCTGATAAGCTGTTTTAACTTAGTGTTTCAACCATATGAATTTAAGCGTGATATTATATTGGCAGTTCGGTCCCACTGTTTTACTATTAAACTAGCTAGACGCAACCGACAATTTTATTCTAAGAATTTTTTTCTGAAACTTCTCACTCGTGGAACTACCTTCTAATCTCTTCTATACCTGACAGCTACATTCTCTTATTGCTTCCTGAACTCTGTTCCATCATTGATCTTTTCTCCTTTCATCTCCTCACTAAAGTTTTTATTTTTATTCTTTTTCACAACCTGTAACACCCGGAATCCTTTTGACGCTTGGATAAAATTATTTCAATAAGGAAAGAAAACAAGAATAACAAAATACATAAAGTAAAGAAATAACAGAAAAGTAATAAATTTAAATTAAATCGCTTATATCTAAAAAAAAAATCAAAATCAAACAAGTGAATACGTCTAATTAAAATTAAAAACTTATGTATATACCATTTTGGTATTAACGAGAGTATAGAATTTAATATTTTCGTTAAAATATCTATGAACAAGTTTAAAACATTTTTATTTTAATATTATTTTCTTTAACTACCATCTTAGAAGAACTGCCTACAGTAACTTACTTAATGGAACTGAATCGTGATAACATATGATCCTTCTGGAAGATTTAAGAGGAATATGTTTTGACGTTTTTAAAATCGAAAAAAGAAGGAGCAGGCGAAGTTAGCCAAGAAGAAAACGACGAAAAAGGATAATAATAATAATAATAATAATAATAATAATAATAAGAAGAAGAAGAAGAAGAAGAAGAAGAACACGTAGAAGAAGAAGAAAGAGAGATGCAGAAAGAGAAGATGAGCGTAGCAGAGAAGGACGATAATAATAATAATAGTAATAATAATAATAATAATAATAAGAAGAAGAAGAAGAAGAAGGAGAAGAAGAAGAAGACGTAGAAGAAGAAGAAAGAGAGATGCAGAAGGAGAAGATGAGTGTAGCAGAGAAGGACAATAATAATAATAATAAGAAGAAGAAGAAGAAGAAGAAGAAAGCGAGGAGTGCCCAAGAAGATGGTAAAGAAGGACAATAATAAGAAGAAGATTAAGAAGAAGAAAAAAGGAAGAAGAAAAAGAAAAAGAAGGAATAGGCAAGGAGAGCCAAGAAGATAGCAAAAAAGGACATTAATAATAATAATTATACTATTATGAAAAAAAAAAGGATATCGAAGAAGAACTAAGAACAAGGCGAAAAAAAAGACAACAATAATAAGGTTAATAATAATAATAAAAGAGAAGAAACAGTAGAAGAAGACGAAAGTATAGAAGAAGTAGAAAACGGCAAAGAAAGACAATGATAATAATAATAATAATATGAATAATAATAATAATAGTGAGAAGAAAAAGGAGATGTAGAAGGAGAAGACGATGGTAGCCAAGAAGACGGCAAAGAAGGACAATAATAATAATAGTGAGAAGAAAAAGGAGATGTAGAAGGAGAAGACGATGGTAGCCAAGAAGACGGCAAAGAAGGACAATAATAATAATAGTGAGAAGAAAAAGGAGATGTAGAAGGAGAAGACGATGGTAGCCAAGAAGACGGCAAAGAAGGACAATAATAATAATAGTGAGAAGAAAAAGGAGATGTAGAAGGAGAAGACGAAGGTAGACAATAAGACGGCAAAGAAGGACAATAATAATAATAGTGAGAAGAAAAAGGAGATGTAGAAGGAGAAGACGAAGGTAGCCAAGAAGACGGCAAAGAAGGACAATAATAATAATAGTGAGAAGAAAAAGGAGATGTAGAAGGAGAAGACGATGGTAGCCAAGAAGACGGCAAAGAAGGACAATAATAATAATAGTGAGAAGAAAAAGGAGATGTAGAAGAAGAAGACGAAGATAGCCAAGAAGACGACGAAAAGAACAATAATAATAATAGTGAGAAGAAAAAGGAGATGAAGAAGGAGAAGACGAAGGTAGACAAGAAGACGACAAAGAAGGACAATAATAATAATAGTTAGAAGAAAAAGGAGATGTAGAAGGAGAAGACGAAGGTAGCCAAGAAGACGACAAAGAAGGACAATAATAATAATGATGAGAAGAAAAAGGAGATGAAGAAGGAGAAAACGAAGGTAGCCAAGAAGACGGCAAAGAAGGACAATAATAATAATAGTGAGAAGAAAAAGGAGATGTAGAAGGAGAAGACGAAGGTAGCCAAGAAGACGACAAAGAAGGACAATAATAATAATGATGAGAAGAAAAAGGAGATGAAGAAGGAGAAGACGAAGATAGCCAAGAAGACGACAAAAAGAACAATAATAATAATAGTGAGAAGAAAAAGGAGATGAAGAAGGAGAAGACGAAGGTAGCCAAGAAGACGACAAAGAAGGACAATAATAATAATGATGAGAAGAAAAAGGAGATGAAGAAGGAGAAGACGAAGGTAGCCAAGAAGACGGCAAAGAAGGACAATAATAATAATAGTGAGAAGAAAAAGGAGATGTAGAAGGAGAAGACAAAGGTAGCCAAGAAGACGGCAAAGAAGGACAATAATAATAATAGTGAGAAGAAAAAGGAGATGTAGAAGGAGAAGACAAAGGTAGCCAAGAAGACGGCAAAGAAGGACAATAATAATAATAGTGAGAAGAAAAAGGAGATGTAGAAGGAGAAGACAAAGGTAGCCAAGAAGACGGCAAAGAAGGACAATAATAATAATAGTGAGAAGAAAAAGGAGATGTAGAAGGAGAAGACAAAGGTAGCCAAGAAGACGGCAAAGAAGGACAATAATAATAATATTGAGAAGAAAAAGGAGATGTAGAAGAAGAAGACGAAGATAGCCAAGAAGACGACGAAAAGAACAATAATAATAATAGTGAGAAGAAAAAGGAGATGAAGAAGGAGAAGACGAAGGTAGCCAAGAAGACGACAAAGAAGGACAATAATAATAATAGTGAGAAGAAAAAGGAGATGTAGAAGGAGAAGACGAAGGTAGCCAAGAAGACGACAAAGAAGGACAATAATAATAATGATGAGAAGAAAAACGAGATGAAGAAGGAGAAGACGAAGGTAGCCAAGAAGACGGCAAAGAAGGACAATAATAATAATAGTGAGAAGAAAAAGGAGATGTAGAAGGAGAAGACGAAGGTAGCCAAGAAGACGACAAAGAAGGACAATAATAATAATGATGAGAAGAAAAAGGAGATGAAGAACGAGAAGACGAAGGTAGCCAAGAAGACGGCAAAGAAGGACAATAATAATAATAGTGAGAAGAAAAAGGAGATGTAGAAGGAGAAGACAAAGGTAGCCAAGAAGACGGCAAAGAAGGACAATAATAATAATAGTGAGAAGAAAAAGGAGATGTAGAAGGAGAAGACAAAGGTAGCCAAGAAGACGGCAAAGAAGGACAATAATAATAATAGTGAGAAGAAAAAGGAGATGTAGAAGGAGAAGACGAAGATAGCCAAGAAGACGACAAAAAGAACAATAATAATAATAGTGAGAAGAAAAAGGAGATGAAGAAGGAGAAGACAAAGGTAGCCAAGAAGACGAAAAAGAAGGACAATAATAATAATAGTGAGAAGAAAAAGGAGATGTAGAAGGAGAAGACAAAGGTAGCCAAGAAGACGGCAAAGAAGGACAATAATAATAATAGTGAGAAGAAAAAGGAGATGTAGAAGGAGAAGACAAAGGTAGTCAAGAAGACGGCAAAGAAGGACAATAATAATAATAGTGAGAAGAAAAAGGAGATGTAGAAGGAGAAGACGAAGATAGCCAAGAAGACGACAAAAACAACAATAATAATAATAGTGAGAAGAAAAAGGAGATGAAGAAGGAGAAGTCGAAGGTAGCCAAGAAGACGGCAAAGAAGGACAATAATAATAATAGTGAGAAGAAAAAAGAGATGTAGAAGGAGACGACGAAGGTAGCCAAGAAGACGACAAAGAAGGACAATAATAATAATGATGAGAAGAAAAAGGAGATGTAGAAGGAGAAGACGAAGGTAGCCAAGAAGACGGCAAAGAAGGACAATAATAATAATAGTGAGAAGAAAAAGGAGATATAGAAGGAGAAGATTAAGGTAGCCAAGAAGACGGCGAAGAAGGACAATAATAATAATAGTGAGAAGAAAAAGGAGATGTAGAAGGAGAAGACGAAGGTAGCCAAGAAGACGACAAAGAAGGACAATAATAATAATAGTGAGAAGAAAAAGGAGATGTAGAAGGAGAAAACGAAGGTAGCCAAGAAGACGGCAAAGAAGGACAATAATAATAATAATAATAATAATAATAATAGTGAGAATAAAAGGTGATGTAGAAGGAGAAAACAAAGGTAGCCAATAAGACGGCGAAGAAGGAAAATAATAATAATAATAATAATAATAATAATAATAAGAATAAGAATAATAATAATGAAAAGAAAAAGGGGATGTAGAAGGAGAAGACGAAGGTAGCCAAGAAGACGGCGAAGAAGAACAATAATAATAATAATAATAATAATAATAATAATAATAATGAGAAGAAAAAGGGGATGTAGAAGGAGAAGACGAAGGTAGCCAAGAAGACGGCGAAGAAGGACAATAATAATAATAGTGAGAAGAAAAAGGAGATGTAGAAAGAGAAGACTAAGGTAGCCAAGAAGACATCATGAACATCATCCAGCACCGGTTACAGAAATAGAAGATGTAACCATTCTATGGGATTACACCATCTACACAGACAGAAAAATTGAAGCAAACAGGCCAGACATTATTGTTAAAAACCAGAAGGAGAAAACTTGTCTATTAATTGATATGGCTTGTCCAGCGGATTGTAACATAGCAACCAAGGAATTTGAAAAACTGTCAAAATATAAAGACCTGGAAATTGAAATAGAAAAAATGTGGAAATTGAAAACAAGAGTTGCGCCAGTGATAGTAGGTGCACTTGGAATGATAAAAAATGGAACAAAACAACACATTGAAAGAATCCCTGGAAACCCCAGCTTAAGAGATATACAAAAAATTGTCTTATTAAGTACAGCCCACACACTAAGGAAAACGTTATCTACGTAATGCTGGGGATGATAGGGAAGATAGAAAAACATGAAATGGATCATAACAACACGCCACTACCTGCCTTAGGTCTCCCCGCAGACTTGGTTGGTAGTGAGACCAATGCAGAAATCGAAATATGATGAAAAATGACATAATAATAATGAGAAGAAAATGGGGATGTAGAAGGAGAAGACGAAGGTAGCCAAGAAGACGGCGAAGAAGGACAATAATAATAATAATAATAATAATAATAATAATAATAATAATAATAATAATGAGAAGAAAAAGGAGATGTAGAAGGTGAAGACGAAGGTAGCCAAGAAGACGGCGAAGAAGGACAATAATAATAATAGTGAGAAGAAAAAGGAGATGGTGAAGGAGAAGACGAAGGTAGCCAAGAAGACGGCAAAAAGGACAATAATAATAATAGTGAGAAGAAAAAGGAGATGTAGAAGGAGAAGACAAAGGTAGCCAAGAAGACGGCAAAGAAGGACAATAATAATAATAGTGAGAAGAAAAAGGAGATGTAGAAGGAGAAGACAAATGTAGCCAAGAAGACGGCAAAGAAGGACAATAATAATAATAGTGAGAAGAAAAAGGAGATGTAGAAGGAGAAGACGAAGATAGCCAAGAAGACGACAAAAAGAACAATAATAATAATAGTGAGAAGAAAAAGCAGATGAAGAAGGAGAAGACGAAGGTAGCCAAGAAGACGGCAAAGAAGGACAATAATAATAATAGTGAGAAGAAAAAGGAGATGTAGAAGGAGAAGACGAAGGTAGCCAAGAAGACGACAAAGAAGGACAATAATAATAATGATGAGAAGAAAAAGGAGATGAAGAAGGAGAAGACGAAGGTAGCCAAGAAGACGGCAAAGAAGGACAATAATAATAATAGTGAGAAGAAAAAGGAGATATAGAAGGAGAAGATTAAGGTAGCCAAGAAGACGGCGAAGAAGGACAATAATAATAATAGTGAGAAGAAAAAGGAGATGTAGAAGGAGAAGACGAAGGTAGCCAAGAAGACGACAAAGAAGGACAATAATAATAATAGTGAGAAGAAAAAGGAGATGTAGAAGGAGAAAACGAAGGTAGCCAAGAAGACGGCAAAGAAGGACAATAATAATAATAATAATAATAATAATAATAGTGAGAATAAAAGGTGATGTAGAAGGAGAAAACGAAGGTAGCCAATAAGACGGCGAAGAAGGACAATAATAATAATAATAATAATAATAATAATAATAATAAGAATAATAATAATGAGTAGAAAAAGGGGATGTAGAAGGAGAAGACGAAGGTAGCCAAGAAGACGGCGAAGAAGAACAATAATAATAATAATAATAATAATAATAATAATGAGAAGAAAAAGGGGATGTAGAAGGAGAAGACGAAGGTAGCCAAGAAGACGGCGAAGAAGGACAATAATAATAATAGTGAGAAGAAAAAGGAGATGTAGAAAGAGAAGACTAAGGTAGCCAAGAAGACGGCGAAGAAGGACAATAATAATAATAATAATAATAATAATAATAATAATAATAATAATAATAATAATAATAATTCTGCATATCATTAATAGCACTAACCAGTCAACTTAATAAGACAGAATGTGGTTATAAAATAGGCCAAAAGAAAATAAGCCATCTATTTTACATGGATGACTTAAAGTTATATGCTAAGAATGATAATGAGCTGGAAGGTCTTCTGCAAACTGTAAAATGCTTCAGCGAAGACATTGGAATGAAATTTAATTTGAATAAATGTGCTAAAGCTACAGTTTTACGTGGATCAATACAAGAAACATCCTCAATTAGCCTAGACCCTGCTATAACAATAAAAGAATTGAAACCAGAAGAAGCTTATAAATACCTAGGTGTAAATGAGAGCGAAAACATTCACCATAAAAAAATGAAAGAAATAGTGCGTAAAGAGTACTATAGAAGGCTACGAATGATATTAAAAACTGAATTAAATTCACAGAATAGAGTTATGGCCATTAATAGCCTTGCAATCCCAGTTGTCCAATATAGCTTCAACATCTTAAACTGGACTCTAAACGACATCAGGCTAATGAATGCTAAAACAAGAAAGCTTCTTTCTAAGCATAAGATGCATCATCCAAAGGCTGATGTAGACCGTCTATACATACCCCGTAAAGAAGGTGGAAGAGGTCTTATTCAGCTGGAATTGTCATACAAGACAACAACTATTGGCTTACTAACATACATAGAAACAACAAAGGATTGGATGATACAATTAGTAAGGCAACATGAAGAAAGAAAGAAAAAATATTCAATAATAAAAGAAGGCAGTAAATACAAACAAGAATTACAGTTAGTAGATTCTGTAGAAAAGCAAAACAGTAGCCAAAAACCAACTATTGCGGCAAAAAATATGAAAATGAAAGCCAAAGATAAAGCTCTTGAAAAGATGAAACAGCGCTGGCAAGACAAACCTCTGCATGGCCAATATCCAGTACGTGCCAATAAATCCAATGTTGACAAAGTTAATACTCATCGATGGTTACGTGCATCTGGATTAAAGTCTGAAACTGAAGGATTTATACTTGCAGCACAAGACCAAAGTCTTTTCACGAGAAACTTTCAGGCAAATATTATGCATAATAATATGGATCCAAAATGCAGGTTTTGTGATAAACACCAAGAAACAATAGACCACCTAATCTCAGGCTGTTCTGTGCTTGCCCCAAACGAATATAAAAATCGCCACGATAGAGTTGGGCAATATTTACATTGGGCAATGTGCAAACATTATGGAAAAGCTGTAAACAAACACTGGTACGAACATCATCCAGCACCGGTTACAGAAATAGAAGATGTAACCATTCTATGGGATTACACCATCTACACAGACAGAAAAATTGAAGCAAACAGGCCAGACATTATTGTTAAAAACCAGAAGGAGAAAACTTGTCTATTAATTGATATGGCTTGTCCAGCGGATTGTAACATAGCAACCAAGGAATTTGAAAAACTGTCAAAATATAAAGACCTGGAAATTGAAATAGGAAAAAATGTGGAAATTGAAAACAAGAGTTGTGCCAGTGATAGTAGGTGCACTTGGAATGATAAAAAATGGAACAAAACAACACATTGAAAGAATCCCTGGAAACCCCAGCTTAAGAGATATACAAAAAATTGTCTTATTAAGTACAGCCCACACACTAAGGAAAACGTTATCTACGTAATGCTGGGGATGATAGGGAAGATAGAAAAACATGAAATGGATCATACAACACGCCACTACCTGCCTTAGGTCTCCCCGCAGACTTGGTTGGTAGTGAGACCAATGCAGAAATCGAAATATGATGAAAAATGACATAATAATAATGAGAAGAAAATGGGGATGTAGAAGGAGAAGACGAAGGTAGCCAAGAAGACGGCGAAGAAGGACAATAATAATAATAATAATAATAATAATAATAATAATAATAATGAGAAGAAAAAAGGAGATGTAGAAGGTGAAGACGAAGGTAGCCAAGAAGACGGCGAAGAAGGACAATAATAATAATAGTGAGAAGAAAAAGGAGATGGTGAAGGAGAAGACGAAGGTAGCCAAGAAGACGGCGAAGAAGGACAATAATAATAATAGTGAGAAGAAAAAGGAGATGTAGAAGGATAAGACGAAGGTAGCCAAGAAGACGGCGAAGAAGGACAATAATAATAATAGTGAGAAGAAAAAGGAGATGTAGAAAGAGAAGACGAAGGTAGCCAAGAAGACGGCGAAAAAGGACAATAATAATAATAATAATAATGAGAAGAAAAAGGAGATGTAGAAGGAGAAGACGAAGGTAGCCAAGAAGACGGCGAAGAAGGACAATAATAATAATAATAATAATAATAATAATAATAATAATAATAATAATACTGAGATAAAAAAGGAGATGTAGAAGGAGAAGAAGAAGGTAGCCAAGAAGACGGCGATGAAAAAAAAACCATGTAAGAATACTAAAGATCTATGAACGGTTAGAAACATTACATTCCATATTCTCCTTTATACAATGTACAAACCATCCTTTTTATATTAAACCGTAACTACCTACTACATAATGAAATATATGAAGCTGCAGTAGCTCGAAAAGAAGCCTTGAAAAAATATATTTGACTAACAGATCACCTACTACGTTGTTTTTTGATGTGTTTAAATATCTATATATTTATTTGTGTCTACCATTCTGAATATTCCAAAAATCTCATTAAAGAAAAATGTGGGTTATCCGGTAGAGCAGAAGGAACTCCCATTGACGCCTTACACTCTAACCAACTGAGCTCCGAAGGACCAGTCGACTTTGTGCCTTTAAGCAAAACTTCCCTTGTCATAGATTTCCCGAAACTTTTCATGCCTTCAGTTTCATATTCAAACTTAGTTTTAAAAGATTTCTTAAATGGTCAAGCCTGTTGAGGAAATCAAATACATATACTTTTAATAAATACACGAAGCGTCTCCTCAAACACGAGTCTCAACTAAAAATATCGTTTAAGATTTTTAAAAAATATGTCGTATTAACAAAAAACCCATTTACTTTCTTTAGACGCCTGAGGGGATGCTTCCCTGGTTTTTGTGATAACTGCCAGCTTTATAATCGGTACTGCTTATGGCTTACTCTTGCACCTTTACAAAAAAACCCATTCAGGTGAATTCTGCACCTGAATGAAAACTAGCTATTGTATTTACAAAAAACTTTCCAAAAAATTAAAAAACTAAATGTAAAAATTAACTGAAATAATATTAATCTAAACTTATTTATAAATGGAACTTTGTCTGTGTGTGTGTGTGTGTGTGTGTGTGTGTGTCCGTTACCTATAGATTCCAAAACGGCTAAACCGATTTTCTTGAAAACTTACAGTTGTACTATAAGCGTCCGCAAGTGATTTTAGCTAAGTTTTGTGTCGAGGTACCACCGATAAATATCAAAATTCGATAATCGAAATATCGGGTTATAGAAACAGTGGTCCGATTTTAATCAAATTTGATACACTCATAGACAAAGACATAAGAAACGATATTCAAAAGTTTGAAGGTCGCAGTTCTTACAATAGTGCAGAAAATCGATAGTATATATATATAAAAGGCAAGATGTTTGTGTGTGTGTGTCTGTTTATCTATTTGTATGTCCTTTATACAAATCCATAATTTTCATCCGATTCTCACCAAACTTCACACAAATATTCTTTAGGCTGAGTCTGAGCTCCAAGACCATGGATTAATTTTGCGCTCCAGGACCATGGATTAATTTTAGAGCTTTCATTACACTCGAGCAACGCCGGGCTATACTGCTAGTGAAAAATAAATTGTATTTATTGCCGCATTTGAACTCATTTTGCTTATTCTTTCACACTCAGTAACCATTTGCGTCATAGTGGCTTTATTGCCTTGTTTGAGTAAAATGATTAAAAAACGAGAAACAAAATCGCAAGTCAACTCACGAGACAATACATTACAAACTGTCTCGTGAGTTGACTTGCGATTTTGTTTCTCGTTTTTTAATCATTTTACTCAAACAAGGCAATAAAGCCACTATGACGCAAATGGTTACTGAGTGTGAAAGAATAAGCAAAACGAGAAACATTTATAAGAAAAGAGATCAAGAAAAGAACAATAATTAAGAAGACAGAAAAATAACGAGTGGCGTTGTCTTCAAAATTTTGAAGGTCAAACTTGATGAAAAGCAAGAAGCCCGAAGAAAGTTCTACAAGCGAGAAAATGCGATAGATGAAAATGCTGGCATTGAACTTGCGGTGACATCTAGTCATTTAAGCAGTAAAATGACGAGACATTGGTGTCACTCTAGTTAGTCAGATAGTCAGTTAATTGCCCTACGTGACACATGATTGAGCGATCATTTCTCGAAAGTAACATGACTGATACGTGATGTCAGTTCTTCAATGCTGGACAATCTCATCGAAAATGAGGACAAAACTGGAAGCGGCCGAAATGTGGTTCTACAGAAGGATGCTACGGATATAAAGTTGGGGATCAGTTCCATATTACAATCAATATCTAAACTGACCCCTCACTTTGTGACCACATCATTTTCTATACATTTATATTCCTGAGATCCAAAAGCACAAGGATGCATTCAAGAAGATGAGCAAAGTACTAACACACAGGAAGATCTCAATAGAAACGAAGAAAAGAGTTCTAGACTGCTACGTGATGTCAGTTCTTCAATACGGCTGTGAATGCTGGACAATATCATCGAAAATGAGGACAAAACTGGAAGCGGCCGAAATGTGGTTCTACAGAAGGATGCTACGGATATCGTGGACTGAGCATACATGCAACAACGAGGTGTTAGAAAGAATGGCAACAAAAAGGAAATTGATGCTGAGCATCAGGAAGAGACAACTGAAGTTCCTGGGACATGCAATGAGGAAGGAGAGCCTGGAGAACCTGATACTGACTGGACAGATAGAAGGAAGGAGAGACAGAGGAAGGCAGCGGATAACATATTTGCAGGGACTGATCAGGTGGATGACGGAACGGGGGTTGCCAGGAGCAACAGGAGCAAACATACTAAGAGCCACAAGGGATAGGGAGACGTGGAGAGCCATGATCGCCTACGTCCTAAAGAGACAGGGCACATAGAAAAAGAAGAAGAACATGACTGAGCAGAAGATTTTCCTCAAGTAGGTTGCCATTACGTTCTGCGGTAGACTGGTTGCAAACCAAGGTTTTAGAAATTAATCTGTTCTGCTATTTATCCCATAACTGCTGGGAAGAGTCGGTTTAATATCTCTCCCAAGGATATTTGTGCGTAAGTGAACGCAGTGAATTTAACTGGAATTCGTACTCGGCTCTCTGATATCTCGTTCCGAGCCGATATCCCCTGTACCACAACGCTATTTGCCCATAGCTGGAACCCTAACAGGTGCTACTACTCCTGAAAACAACAGAAATCAAAAGGTAGTTCCATGCTGCTCACAACCTCCCAATCAGAGACCTTGCTGCAGGATGCAGTTTATCGTCATACCCAGAACCAGTGGGAATAAAATTTGATTAGACCGTTTTTGTTTGTGGGCTTTTGATAAAATTTAAAATCTAATTCATCATTGTTTGAAAAAATAAGATGAGAAAACGTTAAGAGTACTTTTTTTTAAATTCGTGTGTGAATTTCATGGTGGTTACAACCTTATTGAGTTTAGTCATGCTTGTTAGGTTAGTATCTGTTGTGGGTTCTTGTTAACCCACACAAAGTAATGAAATGACAAAAACAGATATGGAGATAAAAATGAAAGTTATATTGAACAAAAATATACAAACTGGAATACGGGTTAGTCAATTCAGGAATACTAGGAATACTGTTAGTAGCGATCAATATATATATATATATATATATATATATATATATATATATATATATATATATATATATATATATAATCTTGTAGTGAAGAAGTATGTGCGGGTAATGAGTCTATATTCTTACTGACCAACTAGCGGCGGTGTAACTACTCAACTCAACTCAACAACTCATCTTGCTACACACTGCTGTTGTTGGTGTCAGCCTTACAACTGTCAGTAGTGTCATCAAAAGGAAAAAAACAAAATGGATGCATCACTTCAAAATGGAAAGTAAAATGCAATCGGAAGTGAAAAACAACGCCAAGAAACGACGTAATCAGGGAAAGTGTGAAAGATCCTCAAAAGGCATCATTCGTTGTGTTTCAATTAATTTACACAAGGGTGTAGATGTCAGTGACAATTTTATCAAAACCTTCTCCTTTGTCTGCTTGGGTTATGGTGATGCTTGTAATCATGGATATGCTTTTGTTTTAATTTATATTTATCAGGGAAGTGTAGTTTCAATGTTATATGTGTGGTGGCTAAACTTATTTATAAATAAAACTTTGTGTGTGTGTGTGTGTATGTATGTATGTGTGTGTGTCCATTACCTATAGACTCCGAAACGGCTGAACCGATTTTCTTGAAAATTTACATAGCTGTCTGCGAGTGTTTTTGTGTCGAGGTACTCCCGATAAATATCGAAAATCGATAACTGAAAAATCGGTTTATAAAAGAGGTGGTCCGATTTTACTCAAATTTGATACATTCATAGACAAAGTCATAAGAAACGATATTCAGAAGTTTCAATGTTGCAGTTCTTACAATAGTGCAGAAAATCAATAATATATATATATATAAAAGGCAAGATACCGGGTCTGATCAAAATCAGTTTCTCAATCTTTTTATTTTAGATTTTGCTTCGGGTTTGGCTCTTAGTATGTGTAATTGTAGTTCTTAGTCTCATCCATCATACCATTTACTCAGAGGACTTATTTAGCCTTCAAATTTCAGTTTACGACGAAAAACATTATTTGATATCGATACCAGGAAATCAAAATTTGACTTACATCCATTCATTTTTCTTTCAGTCAACGGTTTCGCTTTAAATGGAAACAACTATTGCTTTTTAGTCTTTCGTTCCAACGTCCAAAGAATCTAAGCTCCAGGAACATGGATTAGTTTTAAAGCTTTCATTACATCCGAGCAACGCCGGGCTATACTGCTAGTATGCCATATACGAAACTTTTTTTCATATTTAGTGTGATTTAAATTATAGTTTTTAGTTAGGGTAGTGATCGTCTCATAATTCTTTAGTTCTGTAGCAAATTTTATTCACAAACTTAGACCCTCTGTTTCAATGGTAGAGAGTTTCAATTTTTATATAGAGGATGTCTGTAAAGTTCGTGTGCACTTAAAAAATTATAACTTTATTTGTATTTGCGATAGAAATAATTTGTTAAACGGATTAGAAAGAAGTACATCTATATTTTTAAGTCTTTATTGGAATTTTATTGATGTTTCCACATGTCCACCATCGTTAGCAAATCAAAGGGTAATACGATTTTGCAGTTCACTGATTTACAGTTATGCCTGAAATCACATGAGTTATTTTAGCTTTCAAATCTTCTAATGAACTAGTTATGGTTGCATGGACAATTGTTTTTACATGTCCCCATAAAAAAATCTAATGGAGTCAAATCTGGTGAATGTGGAGGCCAATAAAATAGTCCACCCTTCCGATCCATCTGTTAGAGAATTCCTGGTTTAAATACTGTCTTACACGCAGAGCAAAGTGACAAAGAGCTCCATCTTGTTGAAACACTGTATTATCTTTCAAGTTTAGTTGTTCAAGCTCATTTTTTACAGATTGTTTCGATCACAAATAAAAAACAAAACAATAAAGTTATAAAATTTTTAAAGTGCACACGGACTTTATGGATACCATATATATATACGTAATTTCTAAACGAGTTATTACGCGACCTAGCTTTCTACCATGTTGTGTATTCCGACGATTTGCAATACATACATACATATATATATATATATATATATATATATATATATATATATATATATATATATATATATATATATATATATATATATATATATATGTATATACATATATATATTAGTCATCCACATACTAGCCTGTTTCGCTGTCTCACAGCTCATCAGTATGGCTAGACACATCCACTTGCTTCTGGCCGGGATCGAAACTCGACCGATTTGGTGTCAGTTGGAGTCGCTACTCCCTAAGTCATCGCCGCATGGAATCGAAGAAGGGAAATTTTAACGTGTTGTATATTAGCAGTGTATACACACGCCAGTCACCAAATGAACTCAATTCATTTCTGAAGAGTCACGCATATAGCAGAAGTGGAAAGTGTTTTTAAAATTTTCTTCTCCAGATAGCTCAATCGTAATGAGAGCATAATATATTAGTCATCCACATGCAAGCCTGTTTCGCTGTATCACAGCTCATCAATGTGGCTAGAAACATATACTTGCTTCTGGCCGGGATTGAAACTCGACCGATTTGGTGTCAGTCGGAGTCGCTACTCCCTAAACCATCGATGCATGGAATCAGAGAAGGTATATATATATATATATATATATATATATATATATATATATATATATATATATATATATATATATATATAATATTTATTAATAAATTATAAAAGTGATGTTATAATATCACTACAAAAGTAGCTATTTTGTTTCGACACTTTTTGTGTCTTATCAAGTGATGTGGTTATTTCAAAAAAAAAAATATATATATATATATATTAAGGGTTCTTGCAAGTTGTAGGTTAATACATTTTTTGGCACTATTATTATTAGTCATGTGGCATGTAAGGTGTCTACTCAGGGAATACTCTGGGTGTAACTATCGATGATTTCACTTCCTCCACGGTAGAACTAATGGAACGCAGCATAATATCACGATTACGGAGGTGGTTAGGTCTGCCAAGATCTCTATGTAGCGCAGCGTTATACGGGAAAACAAACGCACTGAAACTCCCGTTTAAAAGCTTACATGAAGAATTTAAAGTAGCTAAAGTGAGAGCCACAATCCAGTACGAGTGCTCGAAAGATCCCAAAGTAGCCGCTTCGGGAATATCAGTGTATACAGGTAAAGAATGAAACGCCTCGAAAGAACTGAATACAGCAAAAGAAAGAATCCGAGAAAAGGCTATACTAGGGACCGTAGGTACTGGACGCGTGAGCCTCGGGTTTTTTCCCTCAGAAAAATATGACAAACTGCAAGGAAAAAGAAAAGTCATCTTTTGCAGGAAGAAATCAGAAATGTCGAAGAAGAGAAACGAATAGCAATCCAAGTCGGGATGAAACAGCAAGGGGCATGGACCAACATGGAGTTCTATGTTAAAACGCCAAATCAAATGGTCCGAAATATGGTACGGTGACTCCAGATTAAAATTTCTGTTTCGGGCAGTATACAACACCCTGCCATGCCCCGCAAACTTACAATTATGGTATAAAACCCAGTCGCCAAATTGTCATTTTTGTGGGCGCAAACGTACCTTAAAACATATCCTGAGTAGCTGTAAATCTGCATTGGCTGATGGGCGTTACAGATGGCGTCATGACGAAATTCTAAAAGAGATTGTGAAAACAGTTCAAAATGCTATCAAAGAGAATGTTTACAACCCAGACACAAGGCAGACAAAATTTATTAAAGCGGGCGCGAAAATCCCACAAAATAGAAAGATAAATCCCAAACCTGTTATCTCGTTCAATAGGTAAATTGTTTTATATATTTTCGGACGAGTTCATGTACGGTTTGCCTCTAAATGGAAATTGGCTCTGACTGTCGCCAATCAGAAGCATTTGCAAGGTTTCGTACCGGGCCCAAACGTTATAAATTTCTCCAGTGTCTGAAAGCGCTTATCGAGGGTGGACCAGAAACTGATCATCTCTGGTCTGGTCGGTGCAGTGAATGGGGTATGATGTTGAGATACCCTAAACCCCCTAGTGATCCACGCAATGACATCACTGACGACACCCTCTAGCGCCCCAACTACGGTGCGTATGTTTGAAAAAGAATATATATATATATATATATATATATATATATTAAGGGTTCTTGCAAGTTGTAGGTTAATACATTTTTTGGCACTATTATTATTAGTTATGTGGCATGTAAAGCGTCTACCTAGGGAATTAGTTGTATGGCCAATATAGGTAATTGATTTATTACAAGTAACAAAATCTTGTACAGGGCATTGAAATTCATACACTATATTAGTCATCGCCAGTTTAGATTTGATAGGGTTATTATTATTAGAAACAACAATGTTTTCTGTCTTCCGATTTCTATAATATATTATAAACTTTACATGTTTTTGAGGAATTACAGCAGAAATATGGTATTTAATGACGGATAGAAAATTTGTCCTGTTTATAATTAATGTGCATTTGGTTGCAATAAAATATGTTGATGTTTTCTTTTATTACCGTTAAGAAACATTTTGATTGAAAATACAAAAATACTGTTTAAATCTCTATATCAAAAGAAACCTCTCTATAAGGGAGGTGTATATATCGAACAATTTTCTCCTAGCATCAACCTTACTCTATTTAACAGTGTAAACGGAGTTTTGAAATTTTTTAAAAAATAGATAGATGCTTACATGATGTCCGCAGCGCTCATCACATAAGAGTTTTAAAGAATTCACGTTTTTTAAAAAACAAAAAACAAAAAAAAAAATACTAAAACGAAAAATTTAGTTACTGTCAAGCATGAGCACATAACAACACTAGATAAATAACATCCTTGAAAATGGCCAGTGAAGAGTTTGAAAGCGCTTGGAATGTCGAACATTATGGAACATTTTTAATTTCCTAATCTCCAGTAAAATGGAAACATGTAAGAATACTGGAAAAATTAAGTCAAAAATTAATAAAATCTTCCTTGTCGCTCGTTTTTAACGAAACATCTTTAAATGAAAGATTACTGCCTATATATATATATATATATATATATATATATATATATATATATAAATGACAAACATCTCTATTAATATACAAATTCCGTTATATCTATGTTTGGGTTTGCTTATGTATGCATGTGTGTTTCTATCTGTCTAATAATATACGTTTATGTTAGATATATGTTATATGTCCCAATGCATATATTCAATTTTAATGCGAGAGAAACTTTCTTGCAGTGTAAAAACGTTGGTATTTAAAAAATAGTGAAAATATATTAAAAATATACGGAAAAAATGGCGGTTGGTGAGGGAAGATTAGTTTTAAAAAATATACCCGTGATGCCACAGCGAGCAGAGACCCAATGGCATGAAAGGTTATAATAAGGAGACGGAAAAGATTTATGTAAGGGAGGTAAAAAAAATTATTAGCGGAGAAAAAGCAAATGATAATAATACCAATTGTCAAAATCAAAAATGCATAGAGAGAAAGAGAAGATTGCAAAGCAATATGATATTATTAATATTACTATTATTATTCATAATAAAAAAAAGACAACGGAGAAGGACAATAATAATAATAATAATAATAATAATAATAATAATAATAATAATAATAATAGTGAGAAGAAAAAAGGCGATGTAGAAGGAGAAGACGAAGGAAGCCAAGAAAACGGTGAAGAACGACAATAATAATAATAATAATAATAAGAAGAAGAAGAAGAAGAAGAAAAAGGAGATGTAGAAGGAGAAGACGAAGGTAGCCAAGAAGACGGCGAAGAAGGACAATAATAATAATAGTGAGAAGAAAAAGGAGATGTAGAAGGAGAAGACGAAGGTAGCCAAGAAGACGGCGAAGAAGGACAATAATAATAATAGTGAGAAGAAAAAGGAGATGGTGAAGGAGAAGACGAAGGTAGCCAAGAAGACGGCAAAGAAGGACAATAATAATAATAATAATAATAATAATAATAATAATAGTAAGAAGAAAAAGGAGATGTAGAAGGAGAAGACGAAGGTAGCCACGAAGATGGTGTAGAAGGACAATAATAACAATAATAATAATAATAATAATAATAATAATAATAATAATAATAATAATAGGCAGAATTCGAAAGTAATGTAGTAAGAGAAAAAGGATGAAGTCAAAAAGAAAACGTCGATGGAAGACATTAACAACAACTCTAATAATAATAATGATAATAATAATGTTCAGATGAAAAGGGAAATTTAGAAGATGACAAAGGTAGACAAAAAGAATGCTGCAATGAAAAGCAACAACAAAAGCAAAAAAAAAGGACAACAAAATAATAATAATAATAATATGAAGAAGAAGAAGAAGAAGATGTGGAGGGAAAAACAAAGGTAGCTAAGAAGTAGACGAAGAAGATCAAAAAAGAAGAAAGAAAAAAGAAAGAAAGGAAGAAAGACAGAAAAAAGAAGGAGAAAAGGTGAAGAAGAGGAAGATGACGCTACACAGGAAGAAGACGCCAAAAATACATCAACAATAATTGTAATAATAATAATAATAATAATAATAATAATAATAATAATAATAAGAAGAAGAAGAAGAAGAAGAAGAAGAAGAAGAGGAAGATGTAGAAGGACAAAACGAAGGTAGCCAAGAAGTAGGCGGCGATGAAGGACAACAACAACAATGCGAAAAAGACCAACAAGAAAGAAAGAAAGAAAGAAAGGAAGAAAGAAAGAAAGAAGGAAGGAAGGAAGGAAGGAAGGAAGGAAGTGATGGAGGGAAGAAAGAAAAGAAAAGAAGATGTAGAAAGGAAAGATGACGGTACACAAGAAGAAGACGGCAAAAAAACAACAATAATAATAATAATAATAATAATAATTTTATTTATTTTTTGTTTTGCAAAGACGATTAGTGGATAATGTTGTGAGGCCACTTCTGACCTTAGCTCTCTGGTTGGGACAAGGAAATAAATGACTTTGCACAAGAAATTAAAGGAAACAATGATAATATTAATAATAAGACTAATAATAATAGTGAGAAGAAAAATGTACAAAAAGAAGAGAAAGATGGCAAAAAGGACGACAACAACAACAACAACAACAGCAACAACAACAACAACAATAATAATAATAATAAAATTGAAAAGAAAAAGCAGATTAGTTTGGTTTATTCTATTTTACGGTATATCATGTATATGAGGATGTGCGTTGTGGTGCAGTGGATATCGGCTCGGAACGAGAAATTGGGGAGCCGAGTTCGAATTCCAATTGAATTCATTGCATTCACTTACGCGTAAATACGCTTGGCAAAGGTATTAATCCGTCTCTTCCTTCCAGTTATGGGGTAAATAACGGGACAGATTGGGTTCTATAGCCTTGGCTGGCAACCAGTCTACCGCAGAAAGCAATGGCAACCAACTGCGGGATAATCTTCTGCCAAATCAGTCATGACTCTTTCGATACATGATCGCCCAAGCGTGTTTCACGTATGGCACTTAACTGACTGAATGCTGACAACATTTTTAAGGTAGGTTCTTATGAATCGAATGTGTACTCTTTGTAAGTAATCATCTTATAGATCTGGTTTCACTGGCTTATTTTTATGCAGAGGGTTTTTTGTAGAGAGTGTAATGTATTGCTTTTTTCTTTTTTTTTTTTTCGAAAATATTTATTTAAAAATATTTTATTTTCCAAAAATGAATTGCTGGTAATTTTCAGTTTCAAAATTGTATAGGTGGTATTTCTATTATAAAAATGTCTTTTTATTCTTTCATAGTGCATTGATCCCTGTTCGGGGGTTAGAAGAAGACCCATAGCTGGGACCCTAACAGGTGTTACCAACCCGGATCAGGATAGACCTGGGAACAACAGAAACTAACAGAATAATAATAATAATAATAATAATAATAATAATAATAATAATAATAATAATAATAATGAGAAGAAAAAGGAGATGTAGAAGGAGAAGGTAGCCAAGAAGACGGCAAAGAAAAACAACAACAATAATAATAATAATAATAGTGAGAAGAAAAAGATGTAGAAGAAGAAGACGAAGATAGCCAAGAAGACGGCAAAGAAGGACAATAATAATAATAATAATAATAATAATAATAATATTGAGAAGAAAAAAAGAGATATTGAAGGAGAAGGCGAAGGTACCCAAGAAGAAAATAACGAAGTAGGACAATAATTAGAAGAAGAAGAAGAAGAAGAAGAAGAAGAAGAAGAAGAAGAAGAAGAAGAAGAAATAAATTCAGAGAAAGAAGTAAAGAACAGATGAACATCGAGAAAAAAAAACATAAAAAATTAAATTTTGGATGAATGAAAAAATGAAGAAAATAAAAATTTTGAAAATGAGATGCAGATTATTGAAAAGAAGAAATCAAAACGAAGCAAGAATAACAAAAACGAAAGAAAAACAAAATGGTTCTAAAAAAAGACGAAGAAGAAGAAGAAGAAAAAGAAAAAAGAAAATGAAGGTTTTTTAAAATTGGCAATAATAATAATAATAATAATAATAATAATAATAATAATAATTGGTAAAAAAACAAGAAGCTGGGAGAGATATAGAAAGAACTCTTTAAGAAGAGAAAGGTGTCAAGTTGAGGGAGCAGAAAAAGTAGAAGTATGCTGTGAAGAAGAAGAAGAAGAAGAAGAAGAAGAAGAAGAAGAAGAAGAAGAAGAAGGTGAAGAGGAGAGGAAAGAAGAAGAAGAAAAAGAAAAAATAATAGTGAGAATTGAAAGGAGATATAGGAACACACAAATGTAGCCAAGAAAAAACGGCGAATAATAATAATAATAATAATAATAATAATAATAATAATAATAATAAGAAGAAGAAGAAGAAGAAGAAGAAGAAGAAGAAGAAAATGAATAAAAAGAAGAAGAAGAAGAAGAAACTAGTAAAAACAAGCTGACAATGAAAATAAGATAAAAAGTATGAAGAAGCAGGGAAAGAGAAAAATATGTAAATAAAATGGCGGAGGAAAAAAAACGATGGCATATATAGAAAACGAAATTTGCCGAAAATCCGCATTTTTTTTTCTTTTGCAATTCTGGGTTGTTATAATTATGGAAAGAATACTAATATTATTTTGAGTTGAGAAATATGAACTAAAAATATTTTAATAAGAAAAAAATAAAAGCGAAGCTATAGGTGGAGGCTAATACAAAAAAATATAGGCGAAAAGATGTTAAAGTGGGGATATTGTTAACAGGTGAAGAAAATAAGAAGCCTCGTTCCCACCTGCCAAGTGAAGTTATAGGTGAGGCCAGTGGTGAAATAAAATGAAATGAAAAAAAAAAGAAGAATACTTGGTAATATATGTAACAGTAGACTTGGGAAAGAACACTTATTGAGAAAAGACTGAAATTAACGATAATTTATCTGTTAGTGATGGGATGGTTAAAATAGGCTCGTAGGAAGATTCAGATATGATTTGTAGCCATGTTTCGATCTTATTTTTATTTTTATTTTTTATTATCTTACTGCAATAAAAAGGGAGGTTTGAAGAAAAAGGTCGAATACTACCATACGCCCTCGTATATATATATATATATATATATATATAAGCGCGCACACACACACACATATATATATACATGTACGTGTTTATATATGTATATTTGAATATATATACACATACATATGTATTTTAAGATATTTACATTTATATATATATGTATTTGTATATAGATACGCATATTTTATTGCATTTATATATGTATATATAACTATATGTGTTAATATCAATGCATATATCTTTGTTCGTATATGTACATATATGTATGCATATACATATGTATGTGGGCATATGTACACCCATATATACATACATGTGTTTTATAGCCCTATACACACGCATACAAACACACACACACACACACACACATATATATATATATATATATATATATATATATATATATGTACATATACATACAAACAGCGATGTCTATGAAGATGTGTATATGTAAATATGTACGTAGATATGAATGCGTTTATATATACATATTATTTATGTATATATTTTTTATATATGTACATATATATATATATATATACCCACACATACACACATATATATATATACATACACAAACTTATGCACACACACACACACACACACACACACACACACACACACACACACATATATATATATATATATATATATATATATATATATACGTGTGTATGTGTCAATATATAAGAAAGTGTCTTTTCGTTGTATTATTGATCCTATCCTGATTATCTCCCCTTACCTCCAGACCTATTTATCTTTTTCCCTCCCTTCTGGTGACGACTGTCACCAACAGATGTACTTTGTCTATATAAAAAAATATTCCTATTAAAATTCTTCTATAATAACCCAGCTATGTATAGTTATTTTATTGAATGTCGATTTTTTTTATCATTATTTGTTTTCTTTCGTTTCGTGCTTTTTAGTTACTCCGGAGACCATTGAATCAGAAAAGAAAATTCTAAGTTTAAAAAGGATTTTCTTTTCTCGTTTTATAAGAAAATAGTTTTAAAAAATGGCCGGTCAGTTGAAGTATGAGAGAGAGAGAGAGAGAGAGAGAGAGAGAGAGAGAGAGAGAGAGAGAGAGTGGCGAAAAAGAGACATTTTTTTTTCAGAAATATTTAAACATATATTCAGTGGAAGAGAAAAGAAATGTTTTTAGGAACCCAAACAGAAACAATTTAAAGCGGGAATTGAAATTATATCAATATGGAAGAAGCAGAAATAAGAAAAAAGAAAGAAAATATTGAAAGAAAGAAAGAAAGAAAGAAAGAAAGAAAGAAAGAAACGGAGGTGAAATAAATTGAAAGATTATATCAGAATAAAAGAAAAAGACAAAAATGGAAAGAGCAACGTTATAAAAATTAGGAGCAAAGAAAAAAGAAAGAAGTAGAAAGAAGTAGAAAAGGATGAAAGAAAGAAACTAAGAAAAAAAAGAAAGAAGTTGAAAAGAATGAAAGAAAAATGAAAGAAACAATGTAAGAAAGGAATACAGAAAAAAGGAAATAGAAAAAAAAATTAGAAAGAATCGAAGAAAAAAAGAAAGAAAGAAAAAAAGAAGTAGAAAAGGATGAAAGAAAGAAAGAACAAAAGAAAGGAAGTAAGAAATATATGAAGGCCAAATGAATCGAGAGATTATATCGAAATAAAAGAAAGATAAATGAAAAGAAACAACGTAATTAAAAGTTAGGAGCAAAGAAAAAAGAAAGGAAGAAAGAAGGAATTAAAATGGAGGACAGAAAGAAAGAAAGAAAGAAAGAAAGAAAGAAGGTATGGAATGAAGAAAGAAAGAATGAAATGGAGGCAAAATGAATTGAGATATTATATCAAAATAAAATAAAGAGAGCAAGAAACGATGAAATAAAAAGTTAAGAGCAAAGAAAGAAAGAAAGAAAGAAAGAAAGAAAGAAAGAAAGAAAGAAAGAAAAAGTAAAAAGAGAGAAAGAAACGAAGAAAAAAGGAAGAAAGAAAGAAAAAATAAAAAGAAAGAAACGAAGAAAAAAGAAAGAAAGAAAGAAAGAAGTAGAAAAGGATGAAAGAAAAAAGAAAAGAAAAGAAGTAAGAAATACATGTAAGCAAAATGAATCGAAATAAAAGAAAGATAGAAGAGACAACGTAAATAAAAGTTAAGAGCAAAGAAAGAAAGAAAGAAAGAAAGAAAGAAAGAAAGAAAGAAAGAGTGCGTTGATATGTAGGGGAGACAGAGAAGAAAGAAAGCAAGAAAGACAGAAAACAAAGAAAGAAATATCAATGCTTAAAAATAAAATCAAAAGAATGAATGAATTATGATATAATGAACGGATAAAAGGAAAATAGTGTGAAGAAAGAAAAATAAAATAAAATAAAAATAAAAATAAAATAAAAATAATAAAATAAAAATAAAAATAAAAATAAAATAAAATAAAATAAAATAAAATAAAAAGATCTTATAAATAACAAAAATTACAATTAAAATAAAGGTAAAAATGAAAGAAAGCATGCGGAGTTAAATGAATGAATGAAGGAAGGAATAAAAGAAATAAAGAAAAACCAATTAAAATAATTAAGATAGAAATTAATATGATGACCAAAAATAAAGAAAGAATCAAGGAATCAATGAATGGATGAAAGAAAGAAAAAAAGATAAAAAAAAACAAGAAATAATAAAAATAACAAAGATTAAAATAAATGAATAACCCAAAAGCAAGGATGAATGAAAGAAATGAATGTATGAAAGAACGAAAGAATTAAAAAATCATTAAAAAAAAAAAAAAATAAAGCAAGAATAAATGAATGAAAAAAAGAGGAAAAAAGAAAAATCATTAGAATAACAAAAAGATTAAAATTAATATAATGACCAAAAAGAAAGAATTCACGAATGAATGAGATAAAAAAAACAAAAAAAAATTAAAATTAATATAATGGCCTAAAAGAAATAAAAAATGGACGAATGAAAGAAAGAATATAAGAAGGAACGAAAGAAAGAAAAAAAATCATAAAAATAACAAAGACTAAATTATAATAATGACCAAATTAAATAAAGAATCCTTGAATCAATCTATAACTGAAAAATAGAATGAATGAAACCAAAAAAAATAAAACGACCAATGATTAGAGTTAAAATAATAACCAAAAAGAAAGATAGAATGAATGAATGAATGAATGAATGAAAGAAATAAAGAAAGAAATAACAAATCATAAAAATAAAGATAAAATTAAAATAATGACCAAAAATAAAGAAATAAAGCAAGATTGAATGAATGAATGAAAAAAGAATGAAAGAAAAAGGAAATTATTCAAACAGAAAAAAATAAAATTATAATAATGACTAAAATGAAAGAATTAATGAAAGAAAGAAAGAAAATAATAAAAAGATTAACAAATCATAAAAATAAAGATTAAAATTAAAATAATGACTAATAATAAAGAAATAAAGCATGACTGAATGACTGAATGAATGAATGAATGAATGAATGAATGAATGAAAAAAGAAGGAAAAAAAGAACTAATTAAAATAGCAAAAATTAAAATTATAATGATGGCAAAAAGAAAGAATTAATAAATGAAAGAAAGAAAAAATAATAATAAAAATAAAAAGACTAAAATTTAAAAAACAGTCACAAAGATATTAAGACAGAATCAGAAAAGAAAGAAAGGAAGAAAGACAGAAAAAAAAAGAAAAATCATGAAAATTACAAAGATTAAAATTAAATTAAGCCAAAATAAATAAATGAATGAATCCCTAAATGAATTCATGAATGAATCCCTAAATGAATTCATGAATGAATAAAAGAAAGAATGAAAGAAAACCATAATAAAACAACTAAGATTAAAATTAAAATAATAACCAAAAAGAAAGAAAAATTAAACGAACGAAAGAAAAACGAAAGAAAAGAAAAAAATGACAATTAAGGATAGACAAAAATAAAAAAAAATAAGGAAAACAATGAGATAAAATAAAAAAACCAATAAAAAAATAAAATTCGTAGAACCAAGAAAAGAAGAAAGGATAGAAAAAAATTGAAAAAAAATCCTATCAGTAATATTTTGTTCTTTATTTCACGCCAAGCAAGGCAGTTTTACGGCCACTAGTGTCTATGGAGTTACATAGGAGAAAAGTCATGAGAAAGAGGGATATATTATAGGGGGTGTCAGGAAGTGGGTAATAGCTGGATGAGAATACTGGTGTGATGAGTGTGGAGTGGACGGAGAAGACAGCATGAGGCTAAAGATACGAGTCAGAGACATAGGAGATGACTATTGACCTTACATTTAAATTCTTAGAGATTGTAGCTGTCGGGGAAGCAAGTATACGGAAGGGAATTTCATAGCCGGGAAGTGCGAGAAAAGAAGCTAATAGAGTAGAAGTTAATTTAATTGGTTTCACTGTAAATAGGTGGGACTTAGTCGATAGCCTTGTCGATCTAGTAAATTCATGCAGAGGGGGCACCAATGTGACAAGTTCGTCGGAGCAGAAGCCGTGAAAGTATTTGTAGAAGAGACATAGGGAAGCCACATTACGCCGGTGAGGAAGTGACTGCATCTGAGCAACCAAGTCGGGATCGATCACATTGTAGATTCTTTGTTAGATTTTGTCAAGAACCCCGAGATTAATAGCATGGGCAGTAGTATTCAATACACGGGCGGATTTTAGATTTTATATGCGCTGGATGGATTCAGGCGGGAAAAATTTCCTGGCCCTGCACAGTGAACCGAGCTTCTTAGCGGCAGATTTAGCTATGAATTCGATATAGTCGTTCCACTTGAGGTCTGCTGAGAGAGAAAGAAGCAAAGAAAGAAGAAGAAAAATGAAAAAAATATAGAAAGTGATAACAGAAATAAGAAGCAAAATTAATTTTAAAAAATGTAAAAAAAATGGGAATAAATAATATATTCTGAAAAAGGTAAAAAAGAAAAGGATTTGAGTCCCATATTAAAATAGGATGTGTATTGGTGGTGCAGTGGATATCGACTTGGAACGAGAGATCGGGGTGCAGAGTTCGCATTCCACTAGAATTCCTTGCTTACGCACAAATGTCCTTGGGAAAGGTATAAATCCGTCTCTTCCTTCTAGTTATGGGTTTAATAATAGGAGAAATTGGGTTCTATAGCCTTGGTTGGCAACCAGTCTACCGTAGAAAGCAATGGTAAACTACTGCAGAATAATCTTCTGACTGACTGAATATCATAGTTGAAAACATGATTAAGGCTTTTACTGGACATAATGTGGGGGATCAGTTTTATATTGTAATGTAGTAATAAACTGATCCCCTATAAATTACTACTTAATAATATAATATATTTTTCCCTCTCTACCTATGAGTGAAATAATAGGACAGATTGGGTTCTATAGCCTTGGTTGGCAACCTGTCTACCGCAGAAAGCAATGGCGGGATAATCTTCTGCCCAGTCTGTCATGTCTCTTTCAAGACATGATCATCCAAAGTGTGTATCACGTACGGCACTTAACTAACTGAATAAAATATAAGTGTTATAGAATAAGGGAATAGAAAAGCAAACAAAAAGAAAAAAGATATTTCCCTAGGAAGAAAGAAAAACGGAAAGAAAGATGCTATGAAGGAAGAAATAAAAAGATAAAGCCATTATGAAATTCAGATAGAAAACGTTAAAAAATAACGAAGGAGAAAATATACCCCATGACCAAATAAAATAGTCTTCTTCTTCCATGTGCTGTGTCTTTTCAGAACGTAGTCAATCATGGCCCTCTACATCTTCCTATCTCTTGTAGCTCTTAACAACCAGTCTACCGCAGAAAGCAATGGCAACAATCCAGTATCTTTTTCTTTGTTTCCAGCGAAATTTTCCTCTCTCTTAATATTCTATTCGGCTTCCGGAATGCATTCTTTTTAGATTAAAACTGTGTAGCGTTTTTCATGAGTTAAGCGTATACGAATAGAAAATGACTTCAGAAGATATACAAAAATAGAAAGGGATATAAGACAAGGATGTGTCTTCTCGCCGGATTCATTGAATCAATACAAAGATGCGATTCTGAGAGAATTAAAAGCAGCCTTTGAGATTTCACTCGCTCGATCGACTCGATTGATTGAAAACTTAATTCGGCAATTAAAATGTATTGCTTTACTCGGCTGCATTCGATTAAAAATGTCACAATGAAAAGTGTCCTTTCAAATATAGAGAAAGGAAATCTGATTGCTTTTGCAACCCAAAAGTATGCCATTGAAGATTCACAATTTACTTAGAATGATCTACAATGACATTATTAAACTCTTTGGTCTCATGCATGTCGCCTGATCTCGCTTTTATCGTCCCGGTCAGTGTAAACATTCGTTTAATCAACACTTCCAGATTGGAGCCAAAGTGTCTCTGTCACCCAGATTAAAAACGCTCACAGATTTTTAGAAACTCATTTAGAAAAATATTATCCTTGACTCAAGTTTCACGCTGTGTTTATGTAAGGCGACTATTAAGAAAATGGAGTCGGTCGAGTAAAATGATTTTGGGGCGAGTAGATTTTCCCTCGATCTTGACCGCCGGTCGAGTGATTTCTTTTTCAAATCTCAAAGGCTGATTAGAAGTCTTAGCAGGATTCATTACTGGCGGTCACAATCCTGAGAGTATAGGTATACAGATAACATTGTGTTGATAGCACGCACGAAAAGAAAGCTACAAAACTACTAGTGAAGGAAAGCGAGAAGAAAGGACTAAACCTCTGTACATACCCCGTAAAGAAGGTGGAAGAGGTCTTATTCAGTTAGAATTGTCATAAAAACCAACTATTGGCTTACTAACATACATAGAAACAACAAAAGACTGGATGATACAATTAGTCAAACAACATGAAAACAGAAAGAAAAAATATTCAATAATAAAAGAAGGCAGTAAATACAAACAAGATTTACATTTAATAGATTCTGTAGAAAAGCAAAGCAGAAGCCAAGAACCAAATATTGTGGTAAAAAATATGAAAATGAAAGCCAAAGATAAAGTTCTTGAACAGATGAAACAATGCTGGCAAGACAAACCTCTGCATGTTCAATAGCCAAAACAAGCTAATATATCCAATGTTGATAAAGTTAATACTCATCGATTGTTACGTGCGTCTGGATTAAAGTCTGAGAGTGAAGACTTTATTCTTGCAGCGCAAGACCAAAGTCTTTTCACTAGAAATTTTCAGGCAAATAATATACATAATAATATGGATCCAAAATGCAGGTTCTGTGGCAAACACCAAGAAACAATAGACCATCTAATCTCAGGATGTTCTGTGCTTGCTCTAAATGAATATAAAAATCGTCACGATAGAGTGGAGCAATACTTACATTGGACAATGTGCAAACACTATGGAAAATATGTAAACAAACACTGGTATGAACATCACCCAGCACCGGTTAAAGAAATAGAAGATTTCACCATTCTATGAGATTACACCATCTACACATACAGAAAAAGTGAAACAAATAGGCCGGACATTATTGTTAAAAACCAGAAAGAAAAAAAATTGTCTATTAATTTATATGGCTTATCCAGCGAATTCTAACACAGCAACCAAGGAATTCGAGAAACTGTCAAAATATAAAAACCTGGAAATTAAAACAGCAAAAATGTGGAAATTGAAAACAAGAGTCGTGCCTGTGATAGTAGGTGCACTTGGAATGATAAAAAATGGAACAAAACAACACATTGAAAGAATCCCTGGAAACCCCAGCTTAAGAGATATACAAGAAATTGTTTTATGAAGTACAGCCCACACACTAAGGAGAACCTTGTCAATGTAACGCTAGGGATGATGGGGAAGATAGAAAAAAACATGAAATGAAGCCATAACAACACGCCACGACTTGACTTAGGTCTTCCCGCAGACTTGGGTGGGAGTGCGACCATAGTTGAAATCGAAATATGATGAAAAATAACATAATAATAATAATAATAATAATAATAATAATAATAATAATAATAATAATAATGAGAAGCAAAATGATTTGTATAAAGAGAAGGCGTAGAACATAGCGAATAATAATAATTTGCAATGCTGATATTAAATCCCAAATACGATGTTTAGAACGGTTCACGATTAAGCATAATAGACATTCATTGTCTCTTATATTTAACAATATATGTTTAGAAAATTAAGAGACAATGAATGTCTATTATGTTTAATCGTGAGCCGTTCTAAACATCGTATTTGCGATTTAATTTCAAGTGAAAATAAAGACAAAAATTATCCAACATGTGGATAATTTTTTAATCAGTTGGTTCTAAGCTTTCAGCTCACATGAATAAAAAATTATCCAAATGTTGGAGAATTTTTGTCTTTATTTTCACTTGAAATTAAAGCCCAAATACGATGTTTAGAACGGCTCATGAACATAATAGATATTCATTGTCTCTTATATATATATATATATATATATATATATATATATATATATATTCAAAACATTAATTTAAAACAGTGCTCACTATAAATATAGAGCAATGAACAATTATTATAAATTATAATTTATATCATGTAAAAACTACAACCTGCTACAAAATTGCACATTTTGTTTCGTCATTGAAAGAACAATGTCTCATCAGGTAGATAATAATGATGGTAATATACTTTATTTTTTAAAAGAAAATTTATGAAATTTTACTTTCTTTTTGGAAAAGTTTTTCGTACGAGGTATCGAGGATAGGAAAGATGAGAAAACAAAAGAGAAATAAAAAAAAGTGGGGGTGAAACGGAAAGAGGAAAGAGAAGGTCACAGAGGAAATAAAAAATAAAGAAGGAAACAAGAGAGAGAGAAAGAAAGAAACGAGAGGAAAGAGCCAATGAGAAACGGCTCAGAGAGAAATAGTCCCTAACTTTAAGTAGGAAGTAAGGTGTACATGCAATTTGTTGACCTTTATTGCTAAATAAACTTTCTCTGTCTTCTTCTTCGTTTTCTTCTTCTTCTTCTTCTTCTTCTTCTTCTTCTTCGTTTTCTTCTTCTTCTTCTTCTTCTTCTTATTATTATTATTATTATTATTATTATTATTATTAGTAGTAGTAGTAGTAGTATTATATCTATTATGACTAGCGGAACCCGTTGAATTTCCACGGAAGGATAATTATATCTTCCTAGAAAAATTTTACTTTGTCATATTACAAATGATAGTAACGCCTTAGTAAATAAAATAAATTAATAAAATAATAAATTTTCAAAGTATTGTTTTCATTTTTATTATTATTATTATTATTATTATTATTATTATTATTATTATTAAATAATTTAATAATATAAAAATTTTTGAAAAATATTTTTTTAAATCTTCAAAGAATTGATTGCCAGTAGACTTTTTAGTTAAGAATTGATGAATATATTGCCGATTTAAACTTGAAAAGTTTAATTTAAAATCGTTGTTTTATTAATGAAAAATTGTTTTTTCTCACATAGTATCATGTCCTTAATAGTTATTATTTATTCCAGCAATTAAACGCTTATCAAATTAAATTATATCAGAGTTTTATTGCATTTTTTATTTTACTGTTCGGAGAAGGTTTTCGGATAATGATTGCAAACTTAAAAACATAGATGATTTATATTCCCCAATGAGTCCTGCGTTGAATAAATAAAACAAACGTTAGCCATCAATATAAAATTTATTAAGATTTCATGAATTTACGTAGAGGTGGGGGTAACAGTAGGAAAATATTTTTAACAAGATTTTTAAAAAATAATGATTTCAAAAATAATTTAATTCATTTGTGAATGAGTACTGGTAGTCTCATTAAAATCCGACAATTATTTGATTTTTGCTAGAATTTTCAAATTAATGTGTTTGTCACCGAAAAAAAGTGGGTGATGCAATCATTA
>JBBBDQ010001287.1:3102500-3172500 GCA_037127315.1 Ascarosepion bandense
TTCTGGTTTTTAACCCATAACTGGAGGGAAGAGACGGACTAATACCCTTCCCAAGGGTATTAGCGTGTAAGTGAATACAACGAATTCAACTGGAATTCGATCAAGGCTCTCCGATTTCTCGTTCCGAGCCGATATCCACTGCACCACAACACCTATTTAGACACACATATAAGCAGCCTTCTTCATCTTTTATGTGGCGTGTCCTTTCAGGTCGTAGGCGATAATGGCGCCCCACATCAGCCTATCCCTTGTAGTTCTTAACATCCCTTTACCTGTTATACCACTCAACCCCCGCTCCGGGATCCCTCTGCTCAAATCCATCAAGTATATCAAGCGTTACTCTCCCTTCTTTTTCCTTCTTTTTATCGTCCCGTCAGCATCAGATTCTCCAATCCCTCTTTGCTCATCCATTCAGTTAAGTGCCAAACATGATACAAGCTTGGGCGATCATGTCTCGAAAGAGATATGACTGACTGGGCAGGAGATTATCCCGCAGTAGGTTGCCATTGCTTTCTGAGGTAGACTGGTTGCCAGCCAAGTCTATAGAACCCAATCTCTCCTATTATTTGATTCATAGCTAGAGGGCGAATAGTTGTATTATATTACTAAGTAGAAACTTGAGTGGGGTTAGTTTATTACTTTATAACAATATAAAACTGATCCCCCACTTTATGCCCAGTCGAAGCCTTAATTATGTTTTCAACTATTTCATTCAGTCAGTCAGTTAAGTGCCATAAGGGATACAAGCTTGGGCGATCATGTTTCTTTCGAGACATGACTGACTGGGCAGAAGATTATCCCGCAGTAGGTTGCCATTGCTTTTTGCGGTAGACTGGTTGCCGACCAAGGCTATAGAACCCAATCTGTCCTGTTAATTAACTCATAGCTAGAAGGGAAAGAGATGTATTATATTATTAAGTAGTAATTAGTGGGGGATCAGTTTATTACTTTATAACAATATAAAACTGATCCCCCACTTTATGCCCAGTAGAAGCCTTAATCATTATTCCAACTATTATATTCAGTCAGTCAGTTAAGTGCCATGCGCGATACACGCTTGGGCGATCATGTCTCGAAAGAGACATGACTGGGCAGAAGATTATCTCGCAGTAGGTTGCCATTGCTTTCTGCGGTAGACTGTGTGCCGACCAAGGCTATAGAACCCAATCTGTCCTGTTAATTAACTCATAGCTAGAATTGAAAGAGATGTATTATATTATTAAGTAGTAATTAGTGGGGGATCAGTTTATTACTTTATAACAATATAAAACTGATCCCCCACTTTATGCCCAGTAGAAGCCTTAATCATTATTCCAACTATTATATTCAGTCAGTCAGTTAAGTGCCATACGTGATACACGCTTGGGCTATCATGTCTCGAAAGAGACATGACTGACTGGGCAGAAGATTATCCCGCAGTAGTTTGCCATTGCTTTCTGCGGCAGACACGTTGCCATCCAAGGCTACAGAACCTAATCTGTCCTACTATTTAATCCATAACTGGAGAGAAGTGACGGATTAATATCTTTCCCAAGTGTATTTTCGCGTAAGCGAATGCAAGGAATTCAACTGGAATTCGAACTCAAAAAATTCATCTGTCTTGATATTAAGTATCAGTATTCTTTTCGTGTCATTGCGTGCATGTTTTGTCCATAGCATCTTCACCATCCTTCAGTAGCGCTACATTTTCGTTGCTTCAAGTCTTTTCTGTCCTCTTTGCTGAGATTCTCCAGCATTCTCGGCTATATTGAAGGGCAGACATCACATCATCCTGCGGCTTTGGCCGAGATAGAACTCACTACACCCTCCAGTATTTACATCCCTCCAGTATTTACATCCCTCCAGTATTCGCCGCGAAATTCAATCTTGACGCTTCGCCAGGGCTACCAAGAGTGTTTTTATTGTGACAGCAACACTTGATGGGTTGCCTCCAGGCACCATCCTGTTATTTAACCCATAACTGGAGGGAAGGGTACCATTGCTTAAGTGAATGCAGGTTACTCAACTGGAATTCGAACTCGGCTCACCGATCTCTCTTTCCAAGCCGACATCCACTGCACCAGAACGCACATCCGTTACTGAACGCTTACAGCGCCTGGTTTTCCCCAAGCGGTCACCCATCTAAGTACTGACCAGGCTCACGTTGCTTAACTTCGGTGATCTAACGAAAACCGGTGTATTCAACATGATATGCCGTTAGCATCACATAACAATCACATAACAATCCAGAGCTTGTCTCCAGCGAAATTTTCTTGTCTTTCAATACTATACTCACATTCTGAAATGCATCCATGGTTCTGCCATCACGTCTTCGGAACTCCGTGTCGCACGTTTTATCCTCTGGTATTTAATTTTTTTGCACTTTCCGTACTCGTAGGTATTAAATTTTAGACACTAGCTTGATTTTAGTATCACCAACTTGTAATTGGCATTTTAGGCTCCTCTTTTTACTGATTATCATGCATTCAATATTCTTGTAGTTTATACGTGGTTCTTTCTGAGCACTTTAACTACTTGCTGTAGGAGGGATTGTAGTTTATTCTCTGTATCTGCTATCAGCACCGTATCATCTGTGTATCTTATATTGTTCAGAATGCGGCTACCAATCATGAATCCTGGCAGGGCTTCCAGAGCTATCAAAATTGTCGTCGTATATGTTGAATTATGTCTCTACTACATGTATAATGCAACCTCTGAATACTTTAAAAAAAAAAAACAAGTTTTTCACATAGCTCTTGCAGAATGTGACCCCAGCTGCTGAACGATATTAGTAGGTTTACTGCAGTCAAATATTGCAGAACTGAAGATTTTTCTGTACATATTTTATAGCAAATTTTATCGTATTTTAAATTTATTGAATACGTTCTTCTTTTTTTTTCACAAAACATTCCCACTTCATGTAATAAACTACCACAGAAATGCTTCCATGAATACTGGAATCTCAACCTCTTCAATTTATACGTGAATCATTTAGTCTGTTAAATGCCATACGTGATACATGCTTTGGGCGATCATATCTGGAAAGAGACATGACTGACTGGGCGGAAGATTATTCCGCAGTAGGTTGCCATTGCTTTCTGCGGTAGAATGGTTGCCGACCAGTTAAGTGCCATAAGGGATACAAGCTTGGGCGATCATGTTTCTTTCGAGACATGACTAACTGGGCAGAAGATTATCCCGCAGTAGGTTGCCATTGCTTTCTGAGGTAGACTGGTTGCCGACCGAGGCTATAGATGCCAATCTGTCCTGTTAATTAACTCATAGCTAGAAGGGAAAGAGATGTATTATATTATTAAGTAGTAATAAGTGGGGGATCAGTTTATTACTTTATAACAATATAAAACTGATCCCCCACTTTATGCCCAGTATAAGCCTTAATCATGTCTCCAACTATTATATTCAGTCAGTCAGTTAAGTGCCATACGTGATACACGCTTTGGGCGATCATATCTGGAAAGAGACATGACTGACTGGACAGAAGATTATCCCGCAGTAGGTTGCCATTGCTTTCTGCGGTAGACTGGTTGCCAGTCAAGGTTATAGAACACAATCTGTCATATTATTTAACCCATAACTGGAGGGAAGAGGCGGATTAATACCTTTCCCAATGGCATTTGCACGTAAGTGAATGCAAGGAATTCAACTGGAATACGAACTCGGCACCCCGATTTCTCGTTGCGAGTTGATATCGACTGCACCACAACGCACATCCACGTGAATCATTATGTATCTTAAACTTGCATTAATGAATCAAAGTGGTCTAATTCTGCTCCACGATAATGCGCGGCCATTGCGTAGTAATGCCTCAATTGGAAGTCATGAGTTATCTCCCTCTAACCCTGTAAGTTACTTGTTCACCATTGCTGTAGCCTGGTATTGAACTCACAACTCTTTGGGACTAACTAACGTCTATATCCACTGGGCCATGTATCCTTAAGGATATAGACGTTGGTCAGTTCCTGTGACTTGACCCAAAGTATTGTGAGTTCAATATCAGGCTACAGCAATGGTGAACAAGTAACTTACAACCCATGACTACCAAAAGAGGCACTACTACGCAAAGAATGGAATTTGTTTTTTTTTTAATCATATCACCCCGAGCAAGGCGGTAACGCCACTGATGTGCAGGGGGCTACATAAGAGTGAGAAGATTGGAAAAGAGAAAACCGGAAACCGCATCCAATACAGGAAACAAGGGATGAGCCTCTTTACCTGTTCAATAGACATGGGTGGAGTGTGAACCGGGCGATAGTTATACCCCAGTTATTTTAATAAAGGGTTCGGTTCAAAATTCTTAGCACCTGAGGAAGGCCGGGGCGTACAAAGACCGAAACGTCGTACAAATGGCAACAAAAATAAGAGCAAGAGCCCGAATAATGTAAATACTGCAAATACTACCTCATTTTAGCTAAATAGACAGAAACAATGAGGGTTATATACAATATTAAACAGAAAGTAGAAAGTCTTATATTCGTATTCGACTCAAAAACATTTTCTTTTTCCAATAAATAGACAGAATCAATGAGGGTTATATACAATGTTAAACAGAAAGTAGAAAGTCTTATATTCGTATTCGACTCAAAAATATTTTCTTTTTCCAATAAATAGACAGAATCAATGAGGGTTATATACAATGTTAAACAGAAAGTAGAAAGTCTTATATTCGTATTCGACTCAAAAATACTTTCTTTTTCCAATAAATAGACAGAATCAATGAGGGTTATATACAATGTTAAACAGAAAGTAGAAAGTCTTATATTCGTATTCGACTCAAAAATATTTTCTTTTTCCAATAAATAGACAGAATCAATGAGGGTTATATACAATGTTAAACAGAAAGTAGAAAGTCTTATATTCGTATTCGACTCAAAAACATTTTCTTTTTCCAATAAATAGACAGAATCAATGAGGGTTATATACAATGTTAAACAGAAAGTAGAAAGTCTTATATTCGTATTCGACTCAAAAATATTTTCTTTTTCCAATAAATAGACAGAATCAATGAGGGTTATATACAATGTTAAACAGAAAGTAGAAAGTCTTATATTCGTATTCGACTCAAAAATACTTTCTTTTTCCAATAAATAGACAGAATCAATGAGGGTTATATACAATGTTAAACAGAAAGTAGAAAGTCTTATATTCGTATTCGACTCAAAAATATTTTCTTTTTCCAATAATTTTTTCGCTACCAACATTAAATAAAAACAAGTATCAACAATTCACCTCAGATTGTCTTCAGAGATTTTCTTTTGCACTCGATTTCTCCAATGTGCAAATCAATTTTCTAAATTGTATTCCTTAATGACATCAATAAGAAAGGCTTTTCCTACTGTTTTTCTGTTTTTTCATCACAGAAAAAATGCAGCGTTAAATGTATTTTTTTAAATCGTAGAAAGCTGTAATTAATAATAAATAAAAATAAGGATAAACCCAACACCCCAGAAATTCTGAACTTTACATTTTTTTTAATTATGTTTTACTTAACTAATAACTAGATGGTCTTCTGTCCAGCTGAGCAATTAGTTCACGATACCAAATTGATTAAAGACTAAAAGACTAAACAAACAAATATATTAATCGTCGTTAAAAAGACTAACAACTAAGTTACCAATCACTAATTATAATGAATGGTCTTAGCCCCCTAACTATGAGACGGGAGAAGAATCCGAAGAAATTTTGAAGCATTAAGATATTAATTCTTTTAGATGATAAGTGAAACTGACAAGAAGACATAGCTAATAAAAAAATGAAACAAGCATTGTAAAAAAATAATTGTTGACCTTTTGCCAAAAATATTCACTGGAAAGAAAGTCTAATTAAATAAATCGAGTACTGTTTGTCAAATGGATGTCATTGTCCTTTTATTGATTTCACATTTGCCAAACATTTGGGGAATAAAACTTTTTTTTTATTGCTGCCAATTTATTAGGTGCGTGCAAAGGTTTTAGCGACAAATTGGTTCTCGTCCAGGTAAAATGTTCCCTTAAAAATCGGTTTCAGTTTAGATAAATTTTATCCAAGCCCCCTCCAAAAAAAAAAAAAAAAAAAACTATGTGTCAACCAGACGCTTTTCTTCTACTATGGTTATTACCACTCCTTCCCATGTTAATGATGATTGTTTTAAAAAGCATTTTCGAATTTTATTATAACTACAACAAAGAATATTGAACTGAAGAGCACTTGAAAAACAAAACATTTGAAGTAGAGTTATTTATAGCGAAGAAACAAGAATTCAGTTTTGGACGTGGTTTGTTTGTTATTGGAATTCTGAAAATAGCTTTTTAAAATCATATAAATAATCATGTCAGTTTTTTTTTTTTCAAAGAAGACCGAAGAAAAAAAAATGTCTAAAACAAGACAATTGGGGCTTTACAAAAATAACTGATTTTAGAAACAAAATTTTTTCCTGAAAAATTAACTGTAGAAATGAAATTAGTCAAAATAAGAGCCTTGGTCATCTATGTATCACTGCCATAGATTGACGAGATTATTTATTCGTTGATAAAAAGTTATTCATGCAACGAAATCTTTGAAAACTGATTCCCCATTTGGTTTTGACCTAAACGTTTTGCTTTTTAAAAATGTGCTCAAGGATTTAAAAAATTATAATCAGTGGATGAAAGAACAGGAGAATATGAAAGATGAGGTAAACTCTTGTATCCCGTGAGTTTTTGCAACGTCATTCTTGCAACATGTGGTCACGCATTATCGTGGAGAAGAATTAGACCAAATGCAGGTTTCATTTTTTGCAGGTGTGCGTGCATTTCAGCAAGGTGATAACAGTAATGCTCTGCATTAATGCTCTGCTTGGTTTCCAGAAAATTGTAGTTAAACCTGGAACACTAATTATCAATTACAGTTACACCACTACCAACTACGGGTATATTATCTTGATTAGTATTAAATAAAAACTAAACGAAATGCCCATAAAGATATTCAACTCAATGCGAACAGTCCTATCCAAGTCGATTAAATAAACGGTTAGATTTGATGTACCCTGATGGCTACCCAGACCGTCTAGCTGATAATGAAAACCGGATAGAAAAAAGCGGAAACATTAAACGTCTTCTTCTATGTGCCCTGTCTTTCAGGACGTAGCCGATCATGGCTTTCCACGTCTCCCTATCTTAGCACGCCGTCTCTTGTTACACTATGCAACCCTCGTTCCATCATCTACCTGATTAGGTCCTTCAAATATGTTACCCGTTGATTTCCCTGTCTCATTTTCCCTCTATCTGGCCTGTTAGTATCAGGTTCTCCAAACTCTTCTTCCTCATTGCATGTCCCGAGAACTGTAGCTGTCTCTTTCTGATGCTCATTATTAATTTCCTTTTTTGTTTCCATCATTTCTAAGACCTCATCATTGCTCACATGCTCGATCCATGATATTCGCAACATCCTTCTGTAGAACCACATTTGAGTTGCTTCAATTTTTTCTTTCATCTTTGATGATATTGTCCAGCATTCACAGCCATATTGAAGGACGGACAGCACGTAGCAATCCAGTACTCTCTTTGCTGTTTCTAACGAAATAGTCCGTATTTAATTAAATCTGTGATGCTAATTGTTTTGATCCTTTCATCTCAAACAAAGCGAATGGATTTGAGTTTGAGTTTTGTTTAACAGCATATCAACCTTAGTGGGTTATTAAATGCCAAAAAAGTTGGGGTTTTTAGAGGTTTTTGTATGTTTGGTTATAGTGAGAAGGATCATTTAGTCAGATTGTGATGAAAAATTGTTTTTATTTTTTTTTTATTTTAGAAAACTGAAGATGACTTGTATTCAAAATATATTGCTGGTAATTTTTTCCCCACATTCAAAAATGAATTATGTCAATATTTTTTTCCTTTGAAAAACGTATTATGGCAACAATATTGTTTTCTGTCAAAAAAGGATTAGGCAACAATATTGTTTTCTGTCAAAAAAGTATTACGGCAAAATTTTTTTTTTCCTTCAAAAATATATGGCAACAAATTTTTCCTTCAAAAACATATTACGGCAACAATTTTTTTCCTTCAAAAACATATGGCAACATTTTTTTCCTTCAAAAACATATTATGGCAACAATTCTTTTTCTTCCAACAACATATTATGGCAACAATTTTTTTTCCTTCAAAAACATATGGCAACAATTTTTTTCCCATCAAAAACGTATTATGGAAACAATTTTTTCATTCAAAAACGTATTATGGCATACATTTTTTCTTTCAAAAACGCATTCTGGCATATATTTTTTCCTTCAAAAACGTATTATGGCATATATTTTTTTCTTTAAAAACGTATTATGGCATACATTTTTTCCTTCAAAAACGTATTATGGCATACATTTTTTCCTTCAAAAACGTATTATGGCATACATTTTTTCTTTTAAAAACTCATTATGGCATATATTTTTTCTTTCAAAAACGTATTATGGCATATATTTTTTACTTCATAAACGTATTATGGCATATATTTTTTCCTTCAAAAACGTATTATGGCATATATTTTTTCCTTCAAAAACGTATTATGGCTTACATTTTTTACTTCAAAAAAGTATTATGGCATATATTTTTTCCTTCAAAAACGTATTATGGCATATATCTTTTCCTTCAAAACGTATTATGGCATACATTTTTTTCCTTCAAAAACGTATTATGGCATATATTTTTTCTTTCACAAACGCAATATGGCATATATTTTTTCTTTCGAATACGTATTATGGCATATATTTTTTCCTTCAAAAACGTATTATGGCATTAATTTTTTCTTTCAAAAACGTATTATGTCATATATTTTTTCCTTCAAAAACGTATTATGGCATTTTTTTTTCTTTCAAAAATGTATTATGGCATATATTTTTTCTCTCAAAAACGTATTATGGCATATATTTTTCCTTCAAAAACGTATTATGTCATATATTTTTTCCTTCAAAAACGTATTATGGCATATATGTTTTCCTTCAAAAACGTATTATAGCATATATTTTTTCCTTCCAAAACTTATTATGTCATATATTTTTTTCCTTCAAAAACGTATTATGGCAAATATATATTTTTTTCAAAAACGTATTATGGAATATATTTTCTCCTTCAAAAACATATGGAATATATGTTTTCCTTCAAAAACTTATTATGGCATATATTTTTTCTTTCAAAAACGTATTATGACATAGATTTTTTTCCTTCAAAAACGTATTATGGCATATATTTTTTCCTTCAAAAACGTATTATGGCATATATTTTTTTCCTTCAAAAACGTATTATGGCATATGTTTTTTCTTTCAAAAAACTATTATGGCATATATTTTTTCCTTCAAAAATGTATTATGGCATGTATTTTTTCCTTCAAATACTTATTATGGCATATATTTTTCCTTCTAAAACGTATTATGGCATATATTTTTTCCTTCAAATACGTATTATGGCATATAATTTTTCCTTCAGAAACGTATTATGGCATATATTTTTTCCTTGAAAAATGTATTATGGCATATATATTTTTTCCTTCAAAAACGTATTATGGCATATATTTTGTCCTTCAAAAACGTATTATGACGAATATATATTTTTTTCAAAAACATTATGGCATATATTTTTTCCTTCAAAAACATATGGAATATATGTTTTCCTTCAAAAACTTATTATGGCATATATTTTTTCTTTCAAAAACGTATTATGGCATAGACTTTTTCCTTCAAAAACGTATTATGGCATATATTTTTTCCTTCAAAAACGTATTATGGCATATATTTTTTTCCTTCAAAAACGTATTAATGCATATGTTTTTTCTTTCAAAAAACTATTATGGCATATATTTTTTCCTTCAAAAATGTATTATGGCATATATTTTTTCCTTCAAATACTTATTATGGCATATATTTTTCCTTCTAAAACGTATTATGGCATATATTTTTTCCTTCAAATACGTATTATGGCATATATTTTGTCCTTCAGAAACGTATTATGGCATATATTTTTTCCTTGAAAAATGTATTATGGCATATATTTTTTTCCTTCAAAAACGTATTATGGCATATATATTTTTTCCTTCTCAAACGTATTATGGCATATATTTTGTCCTTCAAAAACGTATTATGGCATATATTTTTTCCTTCAAAAACGTATTATGGCATATATATTTTTTCCTTCAAAAACGTATTATGGCATATGTTTACTAGGAGTGGAAGAGAATGAGAAAAAGCTTTAGTGAGAAGAACGAGAAACAATAAAAAGGACCCAGGAAAATCAAAAGAATGCGAATGACGTTATATTTAAGTCTTTGAATGATTAATGATAGCAGGGAAGACAGAAGAACGGGAGAGTGTTTCATGAGCAAGCGAAGAAATTATTAGAATAGAACTTACGGTTATACAATTGGAGTAGATAGACCAATTGGAGTACATAGACTAAACTATCGCCCGGTTCACACTCCACCCATGTCTATTGAACAGGTGTAGAGGCTCATCCCTTGTTCCTGTTTAGGATGTGGTTTCCGGCTTTCTCTTTTCCAAGCTTTTCACTCTTACGTAGCCCCCTGTACATCAGTGGCGTTACCGCCTTGCTCGGGGTGATATGATTTAAAAAAATATCTTGCTATTTCAGCAGTAAAACGATGAAACTTATTTGCCAATCTTGTAGATTCTTAGAATCCTGCAGTAAAGATACTAAAGAGGAGAGCTTGTGGTGGAAAGGAAAGGGGTTATAATCAACCTTCTTCTTCACTTTTACAAAAAATCACAATGACGTTTGAAATCCAGGTTGTTCTGAAAAAAAAAAAAGAATGACCATGTGCTTAAAGAAAAAGTCGAAACCGGATTTCGCAAGTAGATGTTAAATTTGTTTTCTGACTAATGGAAGCGATTTGCAAGACCAAAAAGGACTTAGCGATCTAGTGCATAAAATCTAGATGACTATAAATGCTTCGATCAACGTCAGGCTCACAGTCAGGGGATGGAAGCAGCAGAGACGACAAGCTAAAGTGCAACGGGGGAATCTTCAAGTGACCTGGACATTCGTCTTCCATCTCCTTCTTTCTCGTGTGCTGATTCATTTTACTTCTTCTTCTCCATTCAAATACATTCCTATCAAACGAACGCTCATACATACATACGTACGTATTAACTCTATTCAACAAATTACTACTACGAACATTTCTTGATACCATTAACTTTCTCATTGAACATTTAACTGCTACCTATTCTTGTTATTCCTTCGTTTAATAAATTTCTATTTGAACATGAAAATGTATATATTATTCTTCCACTAATCCAAACATCCACTCTTTCCAACCTGCCGCCAATCAACCTTCTGATGAAAACCTTTTGATAATTCTGATGATAATTCTGGAATAATCTATAATCTGAGTTCGGTTAAGCTTCATAAAAGGCCTGTAATTCATTTTGCTTATCATTTTTTATACTTTTTTCAGTGCATTCTTATCGATTAGATCCTAAACTTTCAGATTAGCAAAAAATTTTGAAAAATTCAATATTTAAAGATTTTTAGTGGGTGCTCAGTTTCTCAGAAAAAGTTCTAGTAAATCGATCCCCCATATTGGAAACACTTGATTTCCGAAGCAGTAATTGGAGTAGATAGACTAAACTATCGCCCGGTTCACACTCCACCCACATCTATTGAACAGGTGAAGAGGCTCATCCCTTGTTTCCTGTTTAGGATGCGGTTTCCGGTTTTCTCTTTTCCAATCTTTTCACTTTTTTTTTTTCCAATTGGAGTAGATAGACTAAACTATCGCCCGGTTCACACTCCACCCACGTCTACTGAACAGGTGAAGAGGCGCCTCCCTTGTTCCCTGTTTATGATGTGGTTTCCGGCTTTCTATTTTCCATTCTTTTTACTCTTACGTAGCCCCCTGCGCATCAGTGGCGTTATCGCCTTGCTTGGGGTGATATGATTAAAAAAAAAAAAAAAGTCTTTTTCATTAATTTCCTACAAGTTTTGAAAAAAAGGGGTAACAACTCGTCATTGTCTTTTATTCGACCCCAAATTAACAAATTTAAAAATTTTCATCTGTGGGATGTCAAGAATATTCAATGGATGAAAGTGTGGTAGATTTACCAATATGTAAAATGTATTTTGGTAGGAAACAATGCCTAACCCGACACAGTGAACTGACCTTCATAACAGCAGACCTAGCAACTGATTCAATATAATCACTTCACTTTATATCACTAGTAAATGTGCGACCAAGAAGGCGCAATGGGTTGTTTTCCCGGAGGTTAGCATCGGCCATACAGATGCAAGGGTAATTGATTTTCGTGATGATTCTCATTCCAATTTGAAAGAATTGGAACGGATAACTAACAAATGTCGACATTGGTCACTTTCTGTTATGTCGTGAGTAAGAATAAATAACTCAACAACAGGAATAGGTTAATTGTTGTATTCCGTGAAAATAGTATTTACAAAGGTTATTAGTATCCAATACAAGAAATAGGGTTAATCGTCTCAACCGTCGTAAGAAGTAGTATGAGCAATGGGTACTTCCGGGTCGTCACCGGAAGTCTACGACTGACTTGTCGATCGGCTGCTCGGCACACTCTCTTACGTAGATGCCACCATTACTTTACATAGTACTGGAATAGTCCATTATAGCCGAATAGGCGCGGGCGTCCCAACATTTTCTCACTTTAATTTTAATATCTTCAGGACAAAATATTTCTTTTGAGTCGTAATGATACCACACTTACAGCTGCTTTAAGAGAAGTGGTATGTTTTTAGGTAAGATAGCTTGACAGAGCCTAACCCTGCCCAGGCTGGTTTGAATTCAGAGTTTTCTTTATCATAGACCGGTTGCCATCTAAGGCTATAGAACACAGTCTTTCTTTATATTTACCCATAGCTTTAAGAGACCTTTCCCAAGCATGCAAGTCAATGTAATGGATTGCACTGCAATTCTCAACCCGGTCCGCTATCCATTACTCTATTTATTGTGTGGTAGGGCTTGTAGATGTGAAGAGCATCGTCTAGGAAGAGAATACATAATCACTGTTCCTCCGTGATGAGGTTAAATTTGCTTTCGTTATTGGGATTTTGTGAGACTATATCACAATAACGAGTCCCGTAATCCATTAGGGTCGTAAGGGATGACATGTAGGCCTTACAGCCTCAGTAGAAATGGTGCGTCTTGGGAAAGATAGCCTGATGGAGCCCAAAACTGTCCAGTCTGGTTTGAATTGAGATTTGTTTGAGCTGGATGCATACCTTTCCCAAGGGTATTAGCACGTAATTGAAAGTAATGAATTTGACTTTAATTCTTAATTCGAGGTACCATCCATTATTCTTTTGTACATTCTTATTAGCATAGGCTACATGGGTAGGGTTTGCAGACGTGAAGTGCATCGTCGAGAAAGAGATTAAATAAACTCTGTTCCTTCTTGATGAGGTTATTTGTTTTTTTGTTATTGGGATTTTGTGAGATTATATCACAATAACGAGGCTCGTAATGCATTAGGGTCGTAAAGGGCGCCGCGTAGAACTTGCAGCCTCAGCAGAAATGGTGTGTCTTGGGAAGGAATGCCTGATGGAGCCCAACCTGTCCAGGTTAGTATGAATTCAGATTTGTTTTTCTTCTCTTAGACCGGTTTCCACCAAAGGATATAGAACTCTGTCTTTCCTGATATTTATTCGCATCTGGGAGAAGAATAGATCGTATCATACCATTTCGCAAATGTATTAAAACATAAAGGAACTGTTAGTTATTTCTGATTTTGTTTTTTTACACACCCAGATTCGAAACAGCAGAACTCATAATAGCAGGACCTCCACCATTTTAAAGGTGTTTCTGTTCATCGTCTTTTTTAATTTTTAAATGCTCGTTTCCACACTTGGATATTTAGTGACAAGTGCTTGCAATATTGATTCGAATGTTTGCACGTGTTTTTTTTTTTGGGGGGGGGGGGGGTTAGTTTTAAAATTACCGTTCAGTTACTCCCTCCAATTTTTGGTTTACAATGCGATACAATGTGTGAAAAAATCAGTGATAATCCTAAATTTTTTTTCCTTACATTAATTTGATCTCATTTCTGCCAAGATTTTACACCCTTTTTGTTTCTTTCATGTTTCTTTTTTCTTTTTCTTTTTTTTTTTTTCATGGAATGCTCCACCTTCCTCCTTCATTTAAAATGTAACTTTATATTTTCTACAGAGATTTCTATCATTTTTCTTTACTTTAGTTTTTGTTAATTTGTTTTTATTCTTTTTCGCCTTGTTTTTCGTTTTATTCTTCTTAGACTGAGATGGTGTCTTTTTTTATTTGTTTTTTGTTATTTCTGTTATTTGTAATCAGTTCTTGTTTTCTTGTTTCTTCCTCGTTTTTCTATCTTTCTTTCTTTCTTTCTTTCTTTCTTTCTTTTCTGTAATTTATAATTCTGCTTTTTTTTTCTTTTTGTTTCTTTGCGCCTTTCTTTTCTGACATTTATAACAACTTTTTCTGTTTTCTTTTTCATTCTTTCTTTCTTTCTTTCTATCTTTCTTTCTTTTCTGTTATTTCTTTTTTTCTTTTTTGTTTCTGTCTTTCTTTCCCTTCTATAATTTGTAATTCTTCTCTCTTCTTCTTTTCTTTTTCTTTGTTCCTTCTTTCTTTGTCTTATATAGATCATTCTTTTTCTTTATTTTTTTCTTTTTCTATTATCTGTTTTTTAATTATCCTTTACATAAACTATTCCTTCCTTTATTCATTAATTCATTCATTCTCTCCGTTCTTTCTTTTCTATTAATCTTTGCCTCTAATCTTTATTTCTTTTCTTATTCTTTCTTTCTTTCTTTCTTTCTTTTTTCTTTTCTTATTCTTTCTTTCTTTCTTTCTTTTTTCTTTCTTTTTTTCTTTCTTTCTGTCTTTCTTTTTTCTTTCTTTTTTTCTTTCTTTCTTTTTTCTTTCTTTCTTTCTTTCTTTCTTTCTTTCTTTCTTTCTTTCTTTCTTTCTTTCTTTCATTACATACCTAATTTTTTTCATTTCATAGTCCGATCACGTTTTTAATTCCTTTTGTTGTTTCTTATGATTTTCGTTTCTTTTTTCCTCATTATTTTAACTTTATTTTTTGTCATTTTTAATCTTTCTTTTTTCTTTTTTTCTTTTTTTGCTTAATAAAAGATTTATTCTGTTTTCTTAATTCTGCCGTTTCGTTTTTTTTCTTCTCTCTTTTTATTATTGTGTTTTTTCCTTTCTTTTTTTTTCTTTGAAGAGTTCTTCTTTCTTTCTTTTTTTCTTTTTTGGTTCATTCCTCCTTCTTTCTTCCTTTTATTTTTGCTCAATTTTCTTTCGTTCTTCCTTCTTTTTAGTGCATTTCTTATTCCTTCTTCCTTTATTTTTTGGCTCATTCCTCTTTCTTTCTTCCTTTCTTTTTTTTTTTTTTTTGACGCATACCTCTTTCTTTTTATATTTGTCTTTTGTTCTGATCTCTTTTCTTTGATTTTTAAATATTTCGTCTATTGCTTGAATTCCATAAATTTTATCGATATTTATTCTTTATATAATTATTTATTTTCTCTTTCTTCTTATTTTTCTCTGATTTTCATTTTCTCATATTTTCTCTATCTTTCATTTCACGATCCTTTCTTTTTTTCCTTCATTTTTCTTTTCTTCGTTTTTTTTATTCCTTCTTTCATTTTTCTTCCTTCGTTTCTACGCTCACTTTTATCTGCTTCTTCTTTCTATCTATTTTTCTTTCATTCGTTCATCCTTGTTCTTCTTATGATTTCTTTCTTCTTTCATTTCTTTCCCTCACTCATTTCTGCTTTGGAATTTTTAGCCAACTTTAAATATCTCACTTATCTCCGAATCGCTCTTAAAATCTTGTTCGTGAACCACACATGTTTATGTGGGCCTGCTGTCTTCCTTCATAATATTCCCGATATGCATTCCACTGTGAATTTTTGTGTTTTTCTTCTCCAATGTTTCTAAAATTAAAATAAGACTCTCCAGAACTGATTTCCTTTTACATTCTTCTTTCATTCGTTTTTCTTTCTCTTCTTTCTTTCTTTTTTATTTCTTTCTTTTTGCGTTTTTCAGTCTTTCACTTGTTTCTGTCATTTGCAAGTACTTCTATCGCAACATTTTTCTTATTTCTCTTTTTTTTCTTCCATTCTTTCCTTTTACAATCTCTCTTTTTTAATGTCATTTGTAATTACTGCTTTATTGATTTCTTTCTTTCTTTCTTCCTTTCTTTCTTTCTTTCTTTACATTTTTTTAATTCTTTCTTTTTACAACCATTCTTTCTTTTCTGTCATTTGTAATTACTGCTTTCCTGATTTCTTTTACTTTTTTTCTTTCTCTCTTTCTTTCTTTCTTTCTTCCCTTTTTTCTTTCATTCTTTCTTTTTACAATCATTCTTCCTTTTCTGTCATTTGTAATTACTTCTATCGCATCTTTTTTCTTCCTATTTCTCTTTCTTTCTTTCTTTCTTTCTTTCTTTAATTCTTTCTTTTTAGAGTCTCTCTTTCTTTTCTGTCATTTCGAATTACTTCATTCCTGTTCTGTTTTACCTTTCTTTCTTTCTTTCTTTCTTTATTTCTTTATTTCTTTATTTTTTCTTTCATTCTTTCTTTTTACAATCATTCTTCCTTTTCTGTCATTTGTAATTACTGCTTTCATGATTTTTTTTTACTTTTTTCTTTCTTTCTCTCTTTCTTTCTTTCTTTCTTTCATTCTTTCTTTTTAGAGTCTCTCTTTCTCTTCTGTCATTTCGAATTACTTCATTCCTGTTCTGTTTTACCTTTCTTTCTTTCTTTCTTTCTTTCTTTCTTTCTTTCTTTCATTCTTTCTTTTTACAATCATTCTTTCTTTTCTGTCATTTGTAATTACTGCTTTCATGATTTTTTTTTTACTTTTTTCATTCTTTCTCTCTTTCTTTCTTTCTTTCTTTCTTTCTTCCCTTTTTTCTTTATTTTTCTTTTTACAATCATTCTTCCTTTTCTGTCATTTGTAATTACTTCTATCGCATCTTTTTTCATCCTATTTCTCTTTCTTTCTTTCTTTCTTTCATTCTTTCTTTTTAGAGTCTCTCTTTCTTTTCTGTCATTTCGAATTACTTCATTGCTGTTCTGTTTTACCTTTCTTTCTTTCTTTCTCTCATTCTTTCTTTCTTTCTTTCTTTACTTTTTCTTTCATTCTTTCATTTTACAATCATTCTTTCTTTTCTGTCATTTGTAATTACTGCTTTCCTGATTTCTTTTACTTTTATCTTTCTTTCTCTCTTTCTTTCTTCCCTTTTTTCTTTCATTTTTCTTTTTACAATCATTCTTTCTTGTCTGTCATTTGTAATTACTTCTATCGCATCTTTTTTCTTCCTATTTCTCTTTCTTTCTTTCATTCATTCTTTCTTTCTTTTTTCTTTCTTTCATTCTTTCTTTTTACAGTCTCTCTTTCTTTTCTGTCATTTCGAATTACTTCATTCCTGTTCTGTTTTATCTTTCTTTCTTTCTTTTTTCTTTACTTTTTCTTTCATTCTTTCTTTTTACAATCTTTCTTTCGTTTCTGTCATTTGTAATTATTGCTTTCCTGGTTTCTTTTACTTCTTTCTTTCTTTCTTTCTTTCTTTCTTTCTTTCTTTCGTTTTTCTTTCTTTCTTTCATTCTTTCCTTTTACAATCGCTCTTTCTTTTCTGCCATTTGGAATTACCTTTTTCCTGTTCTCTTTTCCCTTTTTTCTTTTTTGCTTTTCTATCTTTCTTTCATTCTTTCTTTTTACAATCTCTCTTTCTTTTCTGACATTTGGAATTACTGCTTTCCCGTTCTCTTCTACCTTTCTTTCTTTCTGTCTTTTCTTTCCTTTTTTTCTTTCTTTGTTTGTTTCTTTCTTTATCCATTTCAGTATTTTTAACTTTCTTCATTTATTTCTTTTTTCTTTGTTTCTTTTTACTTTCTCTCAGTTTTCTTTTCTTTCCTGTTATTTGTAAATGCTTCTTCTTTTTTCTTTTTCTTCTTTCTTTCTTCCTTTCTTTCTTTATCTAATTCTATATTTGTTACCTTTTTCATTTTTATTTGTTCATTTTTTTGTACTTTATTTAAGTCTTTTTTTTTCTGTTATTTTCAATTATTTTTCCGTTTTTCTTTCTCCTTCTTTCTAATTCCTTTCACTCTTTCTATCTTTTCTGTCATTTGCAGCTACTGTTTCCATTTTCCTTTCACTTTTTCTTTTTCTGGTCATTCTTTTATTCTCTCATTTGTCCTTTCCGGTTCTCTTTCACTATCCTTCCTTCCTTCCTTCCTTCCTTCCTTCCTTCTCTTTACGAGGCTTTCTTGCTTTTCTGCCATTTTAAATTATTTCTTTCCTTTTCTATGTTTACCAATTTTTCTTTCTTTCTTTCTTTCTTTCTTTCTTTCTTTCTTTCTTTCTTTCTTTCTTTTAGCCCATTCCCATATGTGTGTTGGCTTCTTTCTATCTTTCTATATTTTCTCTAATTCTTTCTTTCTTTCTTTCTCTCTCTCTCTTTCTTTCTTTCTTTCTTTCTTTCCTTCTCTCTCTCTCTTTCTTTCTTTCTTTCTTTCTCTCTCTTTCTTTCTTTCTTTCTGTCTTTCTTTCTTTCTCTCTTTCTTTCTTTCTCTCGCTTTCTTTCTTTCTTTCTTTCTTTCTTTCTTTCTTTCTTTCTTTCTTTCTTTTAGCCCATTCCCATATGTGTGTTGGCTTCTTTCTATCTTTCTATATTTTTTCTAATTCTTTCTTTCTTTCTTTCTCTCTCTTTCTCTTTCTTTCTTTCTTTCTTTCTTTCTTTCTCTCTTTCTTTCTTTCTTTCTTTCTCTCTCTTTCTTTCTTTCGTTCTTTCTTTCTTTCTTTCTTTCTTCTATGTCCCATTCTGTTTTCGTTCTATATTTTCTTTTAAGTTCTGCTATATTTCCTTCCCTTTTGGAATCTTTGGTCTCTTCCTTAATTTCCTTTCATATCGATATTTTCTTCTTTCGTTCCTGAAACTGGAATAAAATGCGCTAGAACTGATTGAAACGTCCAAACACTTCAAAAATATGTTTAGTTCTGATCAACTAAGAAAAAAAAACTTTAATTAAACATGAGTAAAGGATAAAAAATCAGGCTTTTAAGTAATTCCCCAAGGCACTATGAGACCGAGAATCGTAAGTTTAGAGGCAGGTTAAGCAAAAGGAGCATTTCAAACTTGTTTTTGATTTGATCTTATTGAAAGGATGTGCGTTGTGGTACAGTGGATATCGACTCGGAACGAGAAATCGGGGAGCCGAGTTCGAATTCCAGCTGAATCCATTGTATTCACTTACGCGCAAATACCCTTGGGAAAGGTATTAATCCGTCTCTTCCTTCCAGTTATGGGTTAAATAACAGGACAGATTGGGTTCTATAGCCTTGGTCGGCAACCAGTCTACCGCAGAAAGCAATGGCAACCTACTGCGGGATAATCTTTTCCTTCCAGTTATGGGTTAAATAGCAGGACAGATTGGGTTCTATAGCCTTGGTCGGCAACCAATCTACCACAGAAAGCAATGGCAAACTACTGCGGGATAATCTTCTGCCCAGTCAGTCATGTCTCTTTCGAGACATGATCGCCCAAGCGTGTATCACGTATGGCACTTAACTGACTAACTTATTGTTCAACGGCATATCAACTCTTTCATGGGTCTCAGTATTCTCGACAGGCTCCAAAGAAAATCTCTAATGTGATAAGTTCCTACTTGGCAGCTCGACTCCAGCCACTTTCTCATCGGCTGTATGTGACTTCTCTCTGTCTATTCTACAGGTATTTTCATGGCTTCTGCTCCGAAGAACTTAGGTCACTGGTGCCCCCTCCACAAGAATTTACTCGGGCAAGCAGACTGGCATCAAATACCCACTCTTTTACAGTTAGATCAACCAAATGCAGGAGCCAGTTCTACTCCATCAGCTTCTTTTCTCGCGCCTCCTGCCTGTGGAACTCCCTTCCACATACCTGCTTTCCTGAGGGCTACAACCGCCAAGAATTTAAATGCAAAGTCAATTCCCATCTCCTATCCATTTAACTCTAGCCCTTTCCGAATCACCCCGTGTATCTTGTTCTTTTCTTTTCTCTCTACCTTCATAACTGTCTTCATTCTTGTGTTCACTTCCTACTTTTGCCCTTTCTCTGACACCCGCTGCAGCTGGTTTGTCTTTGTCTTCACTCTCACCTTGTCTAAAACTTACACTCTCTTATGTAGCCCCCTGCACCTCAGGGGCGGTACAGCCTTGCTTGGGGTTTTACCATTAAAAAAAGATTTCAAGCCAAAATGTAATCTACTTGGCAGGTTTGATGTAATAAACACTGCTACGTGGGATGTGCATTGTGGTGCATTGGATATCGGCTCGGAACGAGAAATCGAGGAGCCGAGTTCGAATTCCAGCTGAATTCATTGCATTCACTTACGCGCAAATACCCTTGGGAAAGGTATTAATCCGCCTAGTCCTTCCAGTTATGGGTTAAATAACAGGACAGATTGGGTTCTATAGCCTTGGTCGGCAACCAGTCTACCGCAGAAAGCAATGGCAACCTACTGCGGGATAATCTTTTGCCCAGTCAGTCATGTCAAGCGTGTATCACGCATGACACTTAACTGACTGACTGAATATAATAATTAAAAATATTATTAAGGCATCTTCTGGTCATAGAGTGGGGGATCAGTTTTATATTGTCATGAAATAATAAAGAGATCCCCCACTAATTACTACTTAATAATATAAACAAGATCCTCAACAAAATATAATACTTTCAAATCTAAACTTATTTATAAATGGAACTTTGTCTGTGCGTGTGTGTGTCCATTATCTATAGACTCCGAAATGACTGAACTGATTTTCTTGAAAATTTAAACAGTTGTACTATAAGCATCTGCAAGTGATCTTAGCTAGGTTTTGTGTCGAGGTACCCCCGATAAATATCGATAATCGAAAAAATCGGGTTATAGAAGGAGTGGTCTGATTTTAATAAAATTTGATACGCTCATAGACAAAGACATAAGAAACGATATTCAGAAGTTTCAAGGTTGCAGTTCTTACAATAGTGCAGAAAATCGATAATATATATGGCAAGATGTTTGTGTGTGTGTCTCTTTATCTGCCTGTATGTCTGTATTTTTTTCAGCCCTTTTATTTTAGTTTTTGCTTCTGGTTTGGCTCTAAGTAGGTATAATTGTAGTTCTTAGTCTCAGCCATGATACTATTTACTCAGAGGACTTATTTAGCCTTCAAAATTCAGTTTACGACAAAAAAACTTATTTGATATTGATACCAGGAAATCAAAATTTGACTTATATCCATTCATTTTTCTTTCAGTCTACGGTTTTACTTTAACTGGAAACAACTATTGCTTTTTAGTGTTTCGTGCCAACGTCCAAAGAGTCTGAGCTCCAGGACCATGGATTAGTTTTAAAGCTTTCATTATGCTTGAGCAACGCTGGGCTATACTGCTAGTAGATTCATATTACTGCATACCACTGCAAATGACCTAATCTGTGGAAAAAATAGAAATCGATTACACCTTGCTATTTTAGTGGCTCTAAAACTGACCATATAGTGAAAGAAAGGAAACTGTATCTCCTCAGCTTAACTCTCACAATAGACCCCAAGTGAAATGACTATATAGAATTCATAGCTAAATCTGCTGCTAAGAAGGTCGGTTCTCTGTGTAGGACCAGGAATTTTTTTCCGTCTGAAACAATCCTGCACATATAAAAATCTACCATCTACCTGTGCATTGAATACTGCCGCCATATGTGGTTGGGTGCTCCTGCTATCCACCTAGGTGTCCTTGACAAAATCCAACAGAGTATCTCTAATGTAATAGATCCCGACTTGGCAGCTCAGATACAGTCACTTTCTCACCAGTGCAATGTGGTTTCCTTGTGTCTCTTCTACAAATACTTTCATGGCTTCTGATCCAATGAACTTAGCTCACTGGTGCCTCCTTTATATAAATTTCCTCAAGCCACAAGATTAGCAACTAGGTCCCACCCTTTTACTGTGAAACCAATAAATTGTAAGTGCAAATTCTACTCCAGCAGCTTCTTTTCTCGCACTTCCCGCCTGTGGAATTCCCTTCCATTTATTGCTTTCCCGACAGCTACAATCTCCAAGAATTTTTCAAACTTGTTTTTGATTTGATCTTATAACATTAACTCTTTCATTGGTCATTTAATGCAAAAGTTTAATCTTCTTGAAAGGTTTGATGCAATAAACACTACTACCATAGCGTGAGGTTTATCTCAATATACATTCTACCCAGGTACAGTGCGCAGGACTACCGTGTCCCTCACCTTACTTGGTCCTTGAGATTGGATGCTAAAACGACAATTCACAAGAAAATGCGAGGTGTTGGTAGTCAGCTGTTTTAGTCACGTTTTGATCATTTTTACTTCAAGATGAGAAACATTTCCAATGATTATACGTGCCATTGCTGGAAAACATACGAAGTGTTTATCGCTAAAATAAATCTATGCACTGTATTTGATAATGTATTTGGATGTACCTCGTGGTGCTATGTATTTCGACTCGGGGCGAGAAATCGGAAAGCCGGTTTCGAATTCCAGTTCGGTTTACAGACGCACAAATATCCTTGGGAAAAGTATTAACCCGTCTCTTTCCTCCAGCTATGAGTCAAAGAACAGGACAGATTGGGTTCTATAGCCTTGGCTGGCAACCAGTAGACCGCAGAAAGTAATGACAACTTACTGCGGGAAAATCATTTGCCAAGTCTCTTTTGAGACCTGATGGCCCAAGTGTGTATCGTGTATGGCACTTAACTGACCACTAATATACTTACTATATAGATATATTAATATAAGTTTTATATATATATATATATATATATATATATATATATATATATATATATATATATATATTATTGTTCGGTGCTGCGGTTAACCTCACGCTGTAGTCAAAACGGGACTTAGTTTTCACGCTATATTGAGGCAGACACCACGCTATAGACAAAAGGGGAGGCAGTTTTCACGCCAAATTGAGGCAGACCTCATGCTATAGTCGAAAAGGGAAGTAGTTTTCACGCTATATTCAGGCAGAAACCACGTTATAGTCGAAACGGGAAGTAGTTTTCACGCTATATTGAGGCAAACCTTACGCTATATTCGAAACGGGAGGTTGTTTTCAAGCTATATTGAGGCAGACCTCACGCGATAGTCGAAACGGGAGGTATCTTTCACGCTATATCGAGGCAGACCTCACGCTATGGTGGAAATGGCAGGTAGTTTTCACACTATATAGAGACAGACTTCTCGCTATAGTCGAAACGGGAGGTGATTTTCACGCTATCTAGAGGCAGACACCACGCTATAGTTGAAACGTGAGGTAGTTTTCACGCTATATTGAGGCACACTTCATGCTATATTGAAACGGGAGGTAGTTTGCACGCTACATTGAGGCAGACCTCACGCTATAATCGAAACGGGAGGTAGTTTTCACGCTAAATTCATTCAGACCTCATACTCTAGTCGAAACGGGAGGTAGTTTTCATGCTATATAGAGTCAGATTTCACGCAATAGTCGAAACGTGCAGTAGTTTGTTTTTTTAATCATCTCACCCCAAGCAAGGCATTCCACTGCCACTATTGCGCATGGGGCTACATAGGGGAAGGTAAAGAGAATAGTGGTTAGACATAGGGAATGTCAGGAGGAAGGTGACAGATGAGTAAGGATACTGAGGATGAGGGTTGGGCAGATGGGAAGAGTGTTTGATAGAATGGGAGCAGGTTAGTGTGTTAGGAGGTGTCTATTGATCTTACATTTAAACTCCTGGAGATTGTAGCCGTCGGGGAAGCAACCGTGTGGAAAAGAATTCCACAGTCGGGAAGTGCGAGGAAAGAAACTGTTGGAGTAGAAGTTACGGCTGCATTTTATAGGTATCACTGTAAAAGGGTGGGATCTAGTTGCTAATCTAGTATCTCGTTCAAATTCGTCTCTAGGGGGCACTAGTGATCTAAGTTCATCGGAGCAGAAGCCGTGAAAGTATTTATAGAAGAGACACAGGGAAGCCACGTCGCGCCGGTGGGAGAGAGACTGCAGGCGGTCTGCCAAGTCGGTATCTATCACATTACAGACCCTCCTCTGAACCTTATCGAGAAGCCCGAGGTGAACAGCAGTGGCACCCGACCAGATATGGCAGCAGTATTCAATGCACGGGCGGATGGTAGATTTATAAATGTGCAGGATAGATTTAGACGGAAAAAACTTCCGGGCCCTACACAGAGAACCGACTTCCATAGCAGCGGATTTAGCAATGGATTCGATATAGTCATTCCATTTGAGGTCCGCTGAAAGTGTGAGACCAAGGAGGCGTAGTGTTTTACTCTCTGGGAGGCAAGCCTGGTCCATGCTAATGGGAGGTAGGTGAGATTGTCGATGATGGTTAATTGAGAGTAGCTTCGTTTTAGAAGCATTAAAATTTACTAGCCATTTCTTACCCCAGTCCAATATGGATTGGAGGTCTTTTTCAATCTCGGCTGCGAGGTTAGCTTTGACGCCTACACCAGATTTTTGGAGGAGGCGAGAGTAAACTGTGGTGTCATCGGCGTACAAACCTATTTGGGCTCTTGTGGAATCAGGGAGATCATTAATGTATATCAGGAAGAGTGTAGGACCTAAGATGAAGCCTTGGGGGACACCTGCGTTTGTTTCACGCTATATAATTTTTTGTGGACATAATTACTAGAAGCGGATATATGTTTGGTTTGTGTTGGTGTTGCTGTGTTGAAGTTATATTTTGGAATACAATTTGATTTAAGAATATTTGAAATACAACTTCAATTTTAGGATATTATCTGGATTAATGTAATGAAAGTTGTTTCATGTTGGTTTTAATATCTGTTCATATTTTTGTGGCGCAATGGATATCAGCTCGGAAGGGGAGAGCCGAGTTGGAATTCCGGTCAAATGGATTTCTTTCACTGGCGCATAGAGAAAGTCATGAATCCATCTATTTTTCCTCCAGTTATAGGTTGAATAACAGAAAAGTTTGGGTTCTGTCTACCTTGTCTACCACAGAAAGAAATGGCAACCTGCAACGGAAACATTTTCTGTCTAGGCAATCATGTCTCTTTAGAGATATAATCGCCCAAGCGTGTATCGCGAATGACACTTAACTGACTGATTTGGATAAAGGAATCACAGGGCAGACTGGTTTCTATAGCCTTGGTTGGCAACCCCTCTGTCGCCAGGTGAAATGGCAACCGACTGTAAAAAATCTTCTGTCTAGTTATTCATGTCTCGAAAGAGATATTATTGCCCAAGCGTTTATTAATCTGACTGATCTAATTGAATAGCAGGACAAATTGGTTTCTATCCTGTTGGTTACCAGCCAGTCTACTGCAGAAAGAAATGGCAACCTACTGCGGGAAAATCTTCTGCCTTCTCAGTTATGTTTCAAAAGAGACATGATCGTCCAGTCGTGCATCACGTATGGCAATTAACTGACTGACTGATTATATATAGATATGATGTATTGTAACTATATACAAACGGCCTGTGCATAAACGTTTTGGTTAAAATAATCCAGTGATTTGAACCAAAGAGTTGTGAGTTCAATACCTGGCTACAGCAGATGTGAAATAGATATAAAGAGAAATAATCGAAATTGAGATATCCAGATGGAGCATAGCGCGGGGAACTAGAACAAGCTACCCGGGAGGACGAAGTAAATGGTTCAGTCATAAATTTCAATAACCAGAAGAAGGCCAGAGCGTAAAACGGCCGAAACGTTATGAATATAACAACAAAGGTGAGGACAACATTTCAAATAAAGAAATAGTGTAAATTTTAGGGCTTTGTTTAGCGGCATATCAAGCTATTGGTTATTTAATGTCGAAATCTAAATATTTTAAACACAATTTTACGGTTTTAACTACAGATAAAATGTATTGAGTGTTATCTATACTTATTTATAAATGGAACTTTGCCTGTGTGTGTGTGTGTGTGTGTGTATCCGTTACCTATAGACTCCGAAATGGCTGAACCAATTTTCTTGAAAATTTACATAGTTGTACTATAAGCGTCTACGAGTGTTCTTAGCTAGGTTTTGTGTTGAGGTACTCCCGATAAATATCGAAAAGCGATAATCGAAAAAATCGGGTTATAGAAGGAGTGGTCCGATTTTAATCAAATTTGATACACTCATAGACAAAGACATAAGAAATGATATTCAGAAGTTTTCAAGGTTGCAGTTCTTACAATAGTTCGATTATATATATAAAGCAAGATGTTTGTGTGTGTGTCTGTTTATCTGTCTGTATGTCCTTTATACAAATTCACAATTTTTATCCGATTCTCACCAAATTTCAAAATTTGACTTACATCCATTCATTTTTCTTTCACCCTACTGTTTTGCTTTAACTGGATACAACTATTGCTTTTTAGTCTTTCGTGCCAACGTCCAAAGAGTCTGAGATCCAGGACCATGGATTAGTTTGAAAGCTTTATTTACACCCGAACAACGCCGGGCTATACTACTAGTTTTACTATAAATATGTATTGTTGGTAATTTTTTAATGTAAGAATGTCATTTTTAGCATAAATTGTTTTTATACTTTCATAGTGTTGTGTTGTTTGGGTGTCCACTACTTGACAATACGTGAGACCCTAACTGGTGCTACCATCCAGGATCAGAGTGGATCTAGGAACAATTGGATCTACGCAATTCAGAACACACTCTCTGCCGATCATAGGTCTTGCTGCCGGATGTAGTTTATCGTTAAACCCAGAACTAACTAATATCGCTAATAAAGAATGTAACTCTATAGACAAAAATAAATGTCCACTTGACGGACTAATTAAAACAGGAGCAATTTTCAAAGCAGAAGTACATGATACAGATAAAGAAAAAAACATATTTAGGATACACAAAAGGTACTTTTAAAAACAGATAGAATAATCTCAAATCTACATTCAACCTGGAAAACTTTATAAATTGTAATAAAATGGTTGAGAACTTGTGGAAATTAAAAGAAAAACATGGCAAAGGCCGTGATATAACATGGAATGCCAAGCCAACGTTGTGTGGCTTGGCACTCCATGTAATATCACGTTAACAAGAATATATATAAAATATATCAAAGTTAGCAACAATATATATAAAATATATGTTGTTGCTAAAATGTATCAAATTTAGCAACAATATATATAAAACATATATTGTTGCTAAAATATATAAAATATATATTGTTGCTAAAATGTATCAAAGTTAGCAACAATATATATAAAATATATGTTGTTGCTAAAATATATAAAATATATATTGTTGCTAAAATGTATCAAAGTTAGTAACAATATATATAAAATATATGTTGTTGCTAAAATATATAAAATATATATTGATGCTAAAATGTATCAAAGTTAGTAACAGTATATATAAAACATATATTGTTGCTAAAATATATAAAATATATATTGTTGCTAAAATGTATCAAAGTTAGCAACAATATATATAAAATATATGTTGTTGCTAAAATATATAAAATATATATCGTTGCTAAAATGTATCAAAGTTAGCAACAATATATATAAAATATATGTTGTTGCTAAAATATATAAAATATATACCGTTGCTAAAATGTATCAAAGTTAGCAACAATATATATAAAATATATGTTGTTGCTAAAATATATAAAATATATATTGTTGCTAACTTTGCCAAGAACAAGATAGAACAAGATATACGGGGTGATGTAGAAAGAACTGTAGTCAAGTGGATCAGAGATGGGTATTGACATTGCATTTAAATTCCTGACAGTTGCAAAGGCAGAGAGAAAGGAAAAGGAAAAGAACAAGATAGAACAAGATATACGGGGTGATGTAGAAAGAACTGGAGTCAAGTGGATAAGAGATGGGTATTGACATTGCATTTAAATTCCTGACAGTTGCAAAGGCAGAGAGTAAGGAAAAGAACAAGATAGAACAAGATATACGGGGTGATCTAGAAAGAAGTGGAGTCAAGTGGATAAGAGATGGGTATTGACATTGCATTTAAATTCCTGACAGTTGCAAAGGCAGAGAATGGAAAAGAACAAGATAGAACAAGATATACGGGGTGATGTAGAAAGAACTGGAGTCAAGTGGATAAGAGATGGGTATTGACATTGCATTTAAATTCCTGGAGGTTTTAGCCGTCAGGAAAGCAAGAATATCAAAGGGAGTTCCACAGGCTGGAAGCGCGAGAAAAGAAGCTGATGGTGCAGAATTGTGGGCTGCATTTGGTTGATCTAACTGTAAATGGGTGGGACCTTGTTCCATGTTGCATCCCGGGTGGGGATAAACAGAGAAAGAATAGTGCAAGAAATAACTCTTAATGCTGAGAATATATAAATAAAGATTTATTATACCTCAGTACAATAAACCAAATACAAGTACACCAACGAACAGTTAACAAAAATAACAATTAAGAAAGCAATGTCTCTGTATGCGTCCGTCTTGAGAAGTAGGCTTCCGTCTAGTAACGTCTAACTCTCGTCTAAGGCCGATGGCTTTCGACTCTGGTATAATGACAAATAATCTCGATTACTCCCGTGTAATGATGAAGACTCGCGTATAGTCACGAACACACTCGATCTCTCTCGAGTGCTCTCTGTCATTCGTTCCCATCTAGATCTTTTATAACCCGGGCCATACCCATTCCTGGGTAGGACAGGATATTCCTCCACAACATTCCGGAACAAAAAAAATTACGAAATAAAAGATGAGAAATAATGTTACGGATGTAATCATGCCAAATATATACATTTTAGGATTATGCAAACCTGGATAAAATTGTTTAAAAACCTTCAGGAATTCCACCCTAATTTTGAAATTTCAGTTTATTCTAAATCTCCAGTAGCGAGTTCGTAAAAACCCTTGTTGTAAGTTTGAAAACGTTGGAAAATCAGTTATTATAAATCCCCTGAAGATACCGATAGGTTGAAACCAAGGCTTCGTAAATAACTGGTTTTCAAAAAAAAAATATATATATATTCAAATGTCTTGCATTATACATGTATTGATTAATTTTTACTGCAACTATACATTGGTCAACTTTAATTATGAATAAAAACTAATTATTAATAGTAATGATTATATATATATATATACTACCTGCCATAATTATAAGGCCACCCCAGTTTTTTAAAAGAAATGATGTATTTCATTATATTTTTGTATTTATTTGCATCGTGGATAATTCTAAATGAAAACAGAATTGTTCATTTGCTAACACTGCACAATAATATGTGCATAAAATGAACTGTTCTGGTGTTCAGTTCTTGTGCTCTCTTCCCTATGCTAGTCTCTTCTTTTTATTGGCTGGCCGAAGAAAAGGCTTTTTGGCTGCCTTGTAAAATTTTCATTTAGAATTATCCACTTGGCAATAAATACTAAAAAATAGTATGAAATACATCATTTTTTTAAAAAATTGGGGTGGCTTAAAAATTGTGTCCTGTAGTATATATATATATATATATATACATATATATATACTATAAAAAATTATGGCCTGTAGTATATATATATATATATATATATATATATATATATATATACTACAGGCCATAATTTTTAAGCCACCCCAATTTTTAAAAAAATGATGTATTTCATACTATTTTCATACTATATATATATATATATATAACGGAAAAAACCATACGAACACATCAAAAATTATATAAAAACTTCATGATAATATCTTGTCTATCATTTTTAATGAAACCTGAATACAAAAGATATTGTTGCCTAAATACAATATATATATATATAATAAAGAATTTCTATTTATTAGAAAAATTCTAAGAATGTTAGAACTGAAGAGCAAGTACATTAAAAAAAACACTATGTGATGAAAGTTAATATCAACTTCGTAAATTAAATCAAATCACCTGAGATATCAAATAATCCGAAAAGAATATCTGTAAAATATCCGGAAAAATCGAATTAAAAAATTATTACAGTTACTCAGTGTTTTGTGCTTGTATTCTAATGTATCTGTTCTTTAATTCAGCACAGAAAATTCTTCTTCTTCTTCTTCTTCTTCTTCTTCTTCTTCTTCTTCTTCTGCTACGTGTCTTGTTCTTTCAGGACGTAGGCGATCATGGTTTTCCCCATCTCCCTATCTGTTGTGGAGTAGTTTTTGCACTGAATGTTATAATCATTCTATGTCGGTTGCTAATCGACTTAACATACCCAAAATGTTAGGACCTTGGTAATCTTCCACTGACAGCTGACTCCTTAGTATTCGGCTAACTGCCGACTAATATAAACTGCCTAGTAGTTCTACTGAACTCTGCTAGAAGTCTAAAGAACTCCTATGAACTTTCCAAGTACTTCTCAAGAACTTCTTGTTAACTCTTATTAATATAGGAGGGAGAGTCCATTATCTGATGAATAGGTGTGTTTCGCCACAACATTATCCCTTGTGGCTCTTAGCACGCGTTCTCCTGTTCCAAAATGCAACACCCGTTCTGTCATCCACCTTCTCATACCCTTCTAATATGTTATCCGTCGCTTTCCTCTGTCTCTTTCCCCATCTATCTGGCCTGTTAGTATCAGGTTCTCCAAGCCCTCCTTCCTCATTGCATGTCCCAGGAACTTTAGCTGTCTTTTCCTGTTGCTCAGTACCTCGTATGCGGAACCGAGATTATTAAAATATAACTGAGAGTCAAACAAGTCCATGTAATTTTCTGGAATTTAAAGACACTTTTCACGAGTTATTATCAACGAATACAATGACTAAGACTTTCTCCGAATTAAGTTTTATGGACGTAAAACAAGAGGTAAGAAATATATATTTTGAGAATTTGTAGGATAGATAAAAGTTGACTTCGCACTTGAACGAAGGCTAAGCTTGTATTGATCGGGTAAATTTCCTCTCAAGTGTCAGTTCCACAAAGAGCAGCGTCTCCTGGGAAGAGGCTGTTCAAATTGAAATAAAAAAAATTTCAGCTTGAGTTTTGCTTAACGGCATATCAACACCTCTGTAGGTTATTTAATGCCCAAAAGCTAAGATTTTAAAGTATTTTTAATATTTGGTTATAGTGTGAAAGTTGATTTAGTCAGATTTTAATGAAAATTTTTTGTTTTTATTATTTTTTTTATTTTAGAAAACTGAAAATATCTTCTCGTCTTTATTGAAAAATGTTTTGTTGAGAATAATTTTTTCCTTAAAAAATGTCTTTTTTTAAAATGTTTTAATTCAAAAATGTATTGTTGGTAATATTTTTTCCTTCAAAAATGTATATTTTTCTATAAAAGTCTATTTATATATTTTTATACTTTCATAGTATTTTAACCCCAGTTAACAATTTGCCCATAGCCGGGACCCAAACCTTTGCTACCAGTTCGGGTCACGGTGGACCTGGAAACAACAGCAAGTCAGAGGTGGTTCCATGCGCCTCACAACCTCCAAATCAGAGGCCTCGCTGCCGGATGCAGTTTACCGTCATACCAAGAACCAGGAAATAAAAATGAGAATGATTCGACAGTTTGCGACTTTTCGTCAGACGCTTCGTCTTTTGAGACAATTGTAGCGACAATGATTCGTAGACGCTTCTAAACTCTCTCGCGGTTGTACAGATATAGGGCAACTATGGCAACAGTACAGCACTTTTATCCTGATCTGTTTCAATTAAAAGAAAAGCACAGTAGATGGAGTCAGGTACTCTTCAGAGCGGTGTAAGAAGACAAACACCAACGGTGGCCAAACAGTCACCAAGAGGCGAATAGTCACATTTCGGTCGCTAACACACCAACAGTTTCTTATCAGTCGCCAAAACACCATCGGCCGCCAAACAGGCATCTACGATCAGCAAATGGTCACCAACACATCGACTATCGCTAACACACCAACAGTTTCTTATCAGTCGCCAAAACACCATCGGCCGCCAAACAGGCATCTACGATCAGCAAATGGTCACCAACACATCGACTATCGCTAACACCAACCAAGTTTCTTATCAGTCGCCAAAACACCATCGGCCGCCAAACAGGCATCTACGATCAGCAAATGGTCACCAACACATCGACTATCGCTAACACACCAACAGTTTCTTATCAGTCGCCAAAACACCATCGGCCGCCAAACAGGCATCTACGATCAGCAAATGGTCACCAACACATCGACTATCGCTAACGCACCAACAGTTTCTTACCAGTCGCCAAAACACCATCGGCCGCCAAACAGGCATCTACGATCAGCAAATGGTCACCAACACATCGACTATCGCTAACGCACCAACAGTTTCTTATCAGTCGCCAAAACACCATCGGCCGCCAAACAGGCATCTACGATCAGCAAATGGTCACCAACACATCGACTATCGCTAACGCACCAACAGTTTCTTACCAGTCGCCAAAACACCATCGGCCGCCAAACAGGCATCTACGATCAGCAAATGGTCACCAACACATCGACTATCGCTAACACACCAACAGTTTCTTATCAGTCGCCAAAACACCATCGGCCGCCAAACAGGCATCTACGATCAGCAAATGGTCACCAACACATCGACTATCGCTAACGCACCAACAGTTTCTTACCAGTCGCCAAAACACCATCGGCCGCCTAACAGGCATTTACGATCAGCAAATGGTCACCAACACATCGACTATCGCTAACGCACCAACAGTTTCTTACCAGTCGCCAAAACACCATCGGCCGCCAAACAGGCATCTACGATCACCAAATGGTCACCAATATATCGACTATCGCTAACGCACCTACAGTCGCTACACAGTCTTTATCGATTGATTTAATTTTTTTTACCGTTTGTGCTGTTATGCATTTATGATATTTTGAGTCAGAATATATTCTTAGATTTCACGAAGATTTTGGAGATAATGTGCGTTGTGGTGCAATGGATATCGGCTCCAGATAAGAAATTGGAGAGCAGAGTTCGAATTCCAGTCGAATTCGTTTCATACACTTACGCATAAATATTCTTGAGAAAGGTATTAATCTATTTCCTCACCCTCCATCTATGAGGTAAATACCAGGACAGATAGGGTTTATAAGCCTTGGCCGAATATCATTCTACCATAAAAAGTACTGACAACCTACTTCTGGAAAATCTTCTGCCTAGTCGAACGAGACGTGTATCTCGAACGAGACATGTATCACGTACGGCACTTAACACTATAATATATCTCTTCCTCCTCTACCTATGAGTCAAACAGTAATACAGATTGGGTACTATAGCCTTGGCTAGCAACCAGTCTATCACAGAAAGCAATGTCAACCTACTGCGGGACAATCTTCTGTCCAGTCAGCCATGTCTCTTTCGAGACATGATCGCCTAAGCATGTATCACGTATGGCACTTAACTGACTGACTGAATATAATAGTTGGAATAATGATTAAGGCTTACATTGGTCATAAAGTGGGGGATCAGTTTATTACTTCATAACAATAGGAAACCGATCCCCCACTAATTACTACATAATAATATAATAGATTTCTTTTCCCTTTACCTATGAGTCAAATAACAGGACAGATTGGGTCCTATAGCCTTGGTCGGCAACCAGTCTACCACAGAAAGTAATGTCAACCTACTGCGGGACAATCTTCTGTCCAGTCAGCCATGTCTCTTTCGAGACATGATCGCCTAAGCATGTATCACGTACGGCACTTAACTGGCTGACTGAAAATGATTTATTTATACAAACCTTAACCCATAGGTGGGAGACGAAGATTTGCATTCATACGAAGAATTGTATTGATACCTAATCCGTTATCTATTTCACCACCGGCCTATCCAAGATTACAGGACCTAGAATTCCAAAGCGGTCTCCCATCTAGGTTTGAGCAAGCTCGACCTTGCTTAACTTCGGTCCGAGAACAAATTTTTTAACATGATAAGACCGCATGACACCACACAGTTTTCAACACACTAAAGGTGACTAAACGGTCGCTGGGAATGTGACGTTTGCTATCACAGTAACGATCACCACGATACTAATCTGATTTAACGCCTAGCGTACTATGAGCTCCAAGCTGTGTGCTTGGAAGTCCACAGACATCTGCTTAAGTAAATTGCAGAAGCTATCCGTTCCAATTTATGCGTATTTGTAATCAGGTTACCAGATCATATTACGTCACCAGTATTTAAAGCATTCTCTTAAATGGATGACATGAAATAATTGAAATAAGATGCCAACCTGCCGAGCTAAAGCAATCTTAAAAGACAACCCTTCAGGAGTAACACCAACGACCAGTGCATGATACGAAGAGGACAGACTATGAAAGAAATCTTTGAAATAACGTGCCAACGATAAGGAGCTAAAGCAATCTTAAAAGACAACCCTTCAGGAGTAACACCAACGACCAGTGCATGATACGAAGTGGACTGACTACGAAAGAAATCTTTGAAATAAGGTGCCAACGATCCGAGCTAAAGCAATCTTAAAAGACAAACCTTCAGGAGTAACACCAACGACCAGTGCATGATACGAAATGGACTGACTACGAAAGAAATCTTTGAAATAAGGTTCCAACGATCCGAGCTAAAGCAATCTTAAAAGACAACCCTTCAGCAGTAACACCAACGACCAGTGCATGATACGAAGAGGACAGACTATGAAAGAAATTCCTGAAATAAGGTGCCAAAGACCCGAGCTAAAGCAATCTTAAAAGCTAACCCTTCAGGAGTAACTCCAACGACCAGTGCATGATACGAAGTTGACAGACTACGAAAGAAATCTTTGAAATAAGGAGCCAACGATCCGAGCTAAAGCAATCTTAAAAGACAACTCTTCAGGAGTAACACCAACGACCAGTGCATGATACGAAGTTGACAGACTACGAAAGAAATCTTCGAAATAAGGTGCTAACAATCCGAGCTAAAGCAATCTTAAAAGACAACCCTTCAGCAGTAACACCAACGACCAGTGCATGATACGAAGAGGACAGACTATGAAAGAAATCTTTGAAATAAGGTGCCAACGATCCGAGCTAAAGCAATCTTAAAAGACAACCCTTCGGAAGTAACACCAACGACCAGTGCATGATTCGAAGAGGACAGACTATGAAAGAAATTCCTGAAATAAGGTGCCAACGATCCGAGCTAAAGCAATCTTAAAAGCCAACCCTTCAGGAGTAACACCAACGACCAGTGCATGATACGAAGAGGACAGACTACGAAAGAAATCTTCGAAATAAGGTGCTAACAATCCGAGCTAAAGCAATCTTAAAAGACAACCCTTCAGCAGTAACACCAACGACCAGTGCATGATACGAAGAGGACAGACTATGAAAGAAATCTTTGAAATAAGGTGCCAACGATCCGAGCTAAAGCAATCTTAAAAGACAACCCTTCGGAAGTAACACCAACGACCAGTGCATGATTCGAAGAGGACAGACTATGAAAGAAATTCCTGAAATAAGGTGCCAACGATCCGAGCTAAAGCAATCTTAAAAGACAACCCTTCAGGAGTAACACCAACGACTAGTGCATGATACGAAGAGGACAGACTACGAAAGAAATCTTTGAAATAAGCTTCCAACCATCCGAGCTAAATCAATCTTAAAAGACAACTCTTCAGGAGTAACACCAACGACCAGTACATGATACGAAGTGGACAGACTATGAAAGAAACCCTTGAAATAAGGTGCCAACGATCCCAAACTCCTGTCACTGGAACCGGGAGAATGCACTCGCAGATTTTACAACTCATCGAAAGAAATACGCTATGTAAAAAAAGAAAGAAAAAATCAAAAGAAAAAACTGATAAATAAACAGAAAAGCGAAAGAAGCCGTAAATGATTTTTGTAACTTCCCTGCTGCTACTCATTACATCCTCCCTGTGCATATGATTGCAGATTGGGTTTTTTGGTGAGCTATTTACTACCATTATAATTCCTTTGACATCAGTATGTACATCTGACATTGGACCACAAGGTAAACAAGTCTAAATTAGAGATCCGCTGTAACCTGAGAAAGAAATAGATATGAAAAAGAATTATTCATGGAGAAAGAAAGAAAGAAAGAAAGAAAGAAAGAAAGATTAATATAAGAAAGAAAGAAAGAAAGAAAGAAAGAAAGAAAGAAAGATTAATATAAGAAAGAAAGGAAGAAAGAAACAAAGAAAGATTAATACAGAAAGGAAATAAAGAAAGAAAGAAAGAAAGAAAGAAAGAAAGAAAGATTAATATAGAAAGGAAATAAAAAAAGAAAGAAAGAACGATTGCGGGTATTATAAATAGCAAGCGATTGTAAGAATTAATTATTCAATGAATGAAATAATTTATAAAACAAAATGAAAAAACGACAGAAAGAAAGAAAGAGGGCATGAAAAATAAATAAAGGTTGTATAAAATAGAAGGTGAATAAGAAAAAGTGTACGAAAAAGAAAGAAAAAGAAAAAGGGTAAAAATAAAAAACGTGTTCGAAATCTATCCTGCTGTTTAACCCATAGCTGAAATAGAAGAGATGGAGCAATAACTTTCCCAAGGGTATTTGCGCGTCAGCGAAAGCAACGAATTTATTTGGAATTCGAAATCGTCTCTTCTCCGATTTCTCATTCCGAGAAGATATCCATTATTCAGTCAGTCAGTTAAGTGCCATACGTGAAACACGCTTGGGCGATCATGTCTCGAAAGAGACATGACTGACTGGGTAGAGGATTATCCCACAGTAGGTTGCCATTACTTTCTGCGGTAGATTGGTTGCCAGCCAAGGTTATAGAACCCAATCTGTCCTATTATTTAACCCATAACTGTAAGGAAGAGACGGATTAATACATTTCCCAAGGGTATTTGTGCGCAAGTGAATGCAATGAATTCAACTGGAATTTGAACTCGGCTCTCCGATTTCTCGTTCCGAGCCGATATTCACTGCACTACAACGCACATACTTATATTAATAATGATAATAATGATACTAAACAGACTGATTGACTTAACTCTTTTAATATTTTTCAACAGCTCTATACCACGGAACTTAAAAACCTACATTAGGTTAATGAGAATAATATAAAAAAGAAAAAAATAGTATCCAATCGCTTCAGGAGTCCGCGTTGCTTCTCATTGGTTACATTCTTCGAAAGGTGCTGCCTTTCTGAGGTCGTGCAACTTGATTAGCCAGTGGATTTGTTACAAAATAGAAAGACAAGAATAATCCGAAGTGGGATGAACACTTAGAACTCGAATGAAATTCCATGATTCTTAACAATTGTCGTTGGATCACTTTATCTATGCATTACTTATCTGATATTAAAAGCATATGTGAGAAAATACTGAAGCTAATAATAATAATAATAATAAACCCAATGTTAATAAAGTTAATACTCATCAATGTTTACGTGCATCTGAATTAAAGTCTGAAAATGAAAGCTTTATTCTTGCAGCGCAAGACTAAAGTTTTTTCACTAGGAACTTTCAGGCAAATAATATACATAATAGTGTGGATCCAAAATGCAGGTTCTGAGACAAATACCAAGAAACAATAGACCATCTAATCTCAGAATGTTCTGTACTTGACCCAAATGAATATAAAAATCGTCACGATAGAGTGGGGCAATAGTTACATTGGACAATGTGCAAACAATATGGAAAATATGTAAACAAATACTGGTATGAATATCACCCAACACCAGTTACAGAAATAGAAGATGTCACCATTCTGTGGGATTACACCATCTACACAGACAGAAAAATTGAAGAAAATAGGCTGGACATTATTGTTAAAAGCCAAAAAGAAAAAACTTGCTTATTAATTGATATGGCTTGTCCAGTGGATTGTAACATAGCAACCAAGGAATTCGAAAAACTGTCAAAATATAAATCCATGGAAATTGAAATAGAAAAATTGTGGAAATTGAAAACAAGTATCGTACCAGTAAGAGTAGATGCACTTGGAATGATAGTAAATGGAACAAAAAAAAAACATTGAACGAATCCCTGGAAACCCCAGCTTAAGTGATATACAAAAAATTGTCTTGTTAAGTACAGCCCACACACTAAGGAGAACTTTGTCTATGTAACGCTAGGGATGATAGGGGAGATATGAAAAAACATGCAATGGAGACATAACAACACACCATTAACTGCCTTAGGTCTCCCTGCAGACTTGGTGGGTAGTGCAACAAAAGCAGGAATCGATTTATTATGAAAAATGAAATAATAATAATAATAAGAAGAAGAAGAAGAAGAAGAAGAGGAAGAAGACGACGAAGAAGAAGAAGACGTAGAAGAAGAAGAAAAGAAGAAGAAAAGAAGAAGAAAAGTTGTAGTGAGAGATTGCCATACTGAGAAAATCATAATAATAATAAGAAGAAGAAGAAGAGGAAGAAGAAAAGAAGAAGAAGAAAAGAAGAAGAAGAAGAAAAGTTGTAGTGAGAGATTGCCATACTGAGAAGATCATAATAATAATAAGAAGAAGAAGAGGAAGAAGAAAAGAAGAAGAAGAAAAGAAGACGAAGAAGAAGAAAAGCTGTAGTGAGAGATTGCCATACTGAGAAAAAAGAAAACATTTACACCTGTTAAATGTGTGTAAGTTTCTTTTTTTTTCATAAAAATGATCAGTGCAAAATGCCAAGAAACGATAATAATAATAATAATAATAATAATAATAATAATAATAATAATAAGATGAGTCTGACGAGGCTCGCGCGGTTATAATAAACATAAACATAATAAACATAAACATAAATATATATAAACATCTCCAAGGCTTTCGACGGGGTTTGGCACTCTGGCCTCCTATGCAAACTACGCGGTTATGGTATTACCGGTCGCCTGCTTGACCTAATCCAATCTTTCTTAAATAACCGCAAAATGAAGGTCGTTCTGAATGGGCTTGCCTCTTCGTCCTACAGCACGAATGCTGGTGTCCCACAGGGCTCTATCCTGGGCTCAACGCTCTTCCTTATTTTCATCAACGACCTCCCAGATGAGATCAAGTCTCAAGTAGGCATCTACGCAGATGACACTACAATATACTCCCGCTCCAGTAAGAAACCTGTCGTGGCGGACAGACATAATCTCGCTGCTGACCTTGAGCGGGATCTACACTCTGTGGTGAACTGGGGCAAGAAGTGGCTTGTCAACTTCAATTCATCTAAGACCAAGCTGTTGTCTGTCAAACATTACAGGCAACCACTCCTGCCTCCCATAAGCATGGACCAAGTGATTCTCCCTGAGAGTAATACACTACGCCTCCTCGGACTTACCCTGTCCTCAGACCTCAAATGGAACCACTATATTGAATCCATAGCAAAATCTACTGCTAAGAAGATTGGGTCACTATGTCGATCCAGGATGTTTTTTCCACCTGAATCCATCCTGCATATATACAAGTCAACCATCCGTCCGTGCATGGAGTACTGCTGCCATTTATGGTCAGGTGCCCCTGCCGTTCTCCTCAGTGTTCTTGACAAGCTCCAAAGGAGAGTATGTAATGTGATAGGTACTGATCTGGCGACTCGACTGCAGCCACTTCCCCATCGTCGAAATGTGGCCTCCCTTTGTCTGTTCTATAAATACTTTCATGGCTTCTGCTCGGACGAGCTTAAGTCACTGATGCCTCCTCAACAGGTGTTTACTCGTGCAACCAGACTGGCAACTGGATCCCACCCATTCACAGTCAGGTTAGCCAAATGCAGACGACAATTCTACTCCTACAGTTTCTTCTCTCGCACTTCCCGCCTGTGTAACTCGCTCCCGTATTCTTGCTTTCCTGACGGCTACAACCTCCAGAAATTTAAATGCAAAGTCAATACTCATCTACTAACCACTGGACTCTAGCTCTCTCCCCACCCCTGTATAACCTTCCCTTTCTCTCCACCTATGTATCTGTCATCGCACCTGCTTTCTATTGTTCCTTTCTAACTAGTTTGTACTCCTCACCCTTTTCTAATTAATATTTTTACATTTGTGTAACCCCCTGCACATGAGTGGCGTTTCCGCCATGCTCGGGGTGAAATGATTAAAAAAAAAAAAAAGAAGAAGAAGAAGAAGAAAGGAAGGAAGGAAGAAGAAGAAAAATAGATGAAGAAGAAGAAGAAAAGTTGTAATGAGAGATTGACATATTGAGGAAATAATAATAATATTATTCTTATTAATAATAATAATAATAATAATAATAATAATAATAATAAGAAGAAGAAGAAGAAGAAGAACAACAACAACAACAACACCAAGAAAAAAGAAAACCTTTACACCTGTTAAATGTGTGCGATTTTCTTTTTTTTTTTTTTTTTCAGAAAAATGGTCAGTGCAAAATGCCAAGAAACGATTTCTCACTTTACGTTTCTGGTTGAGACCCAAAAGGAAATAAGTATGCAACAGATATTAAAAGAAATAATAAAAAAATAATGATAAGAAGAAAACGAAAACGACGACCAGGACAACAAGAACAATAAGAATGAATGAAGAAGAGGAGTAAGAGGAGGGGTAGAAATAACCGTAGAGATTGATAGAGAATAAAAAAAGAGGGAAAATTATCCAAAGAGAGTAAGAATTTGGAAAGAGGAAAGAAGAATGGAAGATGATGGGCTAGAAAAGAAAAAGGATCTAAGAAAGAGATAAAACGACGAAAAGAAACCAATTAAAAGAAAGACAAAAAGAAGAGGGAAGAAAAACGATAGTGAATCAGGATTATCACATACGAAAGAATTCAAAAGAAGACGAAGGTCATAAAAGGAAATTGAAAGAATTTCGACGCCTACTATTATTTCTGCTACTACTAATACTACTAATGGAAATAATAATAATTTTTACAAGTAAAAATAAATATAAACATTTATAAAAAGAATTAAAATTAATTTACATTCATTTTGAAATTAATCTAATTCGTATATGTTTTCCTTGTTCTATTTTAATTCCATATTTTCCAAATCTAATCAAGACTCCTTTGAATAGATTTTATTTAGACTTTTTTCAAAGCCCCATAATAACAGCTATTTAAACACCGATTTGCACATTAAATTAAGAGTGCATTTTACAATGACCCCTATCTCCAGCCCAGGTTTCTTACTTTTAAGGAATCCATTGAAATCAGACGCTTTCAAGGAAAGAGAATTAAAATCGTCAATAGAAAATAAAATGAAATTTATACACACTCTTTTAAGTTATTTTCAAATTTCGTCGTTCAATTTTTATTTTGTTTCCTTTTTTTATTCGTTTATTTAAATTTATTTCAGGGTTTGTTTGTTATTTTTTCGCAACCATTCAATAAAGTGTTGTTCTGTTATTCTTTCATCCGTTTCAATTACTTGAACTTAAAAAAAAAAAAACAATAAAAAATGACCACGTCTCATTCGAAACGATAGTCTCGCGCGTGCAGCGAGAGTTCGATAAGTGCATGGCTTTAATTAGAGAAAGCTCTCATTGGGACGGATATTCTGTGGAGACATGCTTCTCTCCAAACACTGACACGAGATCAGCCATTTTTATTTTCTTAAAATATTTTAACAGAAACTTAGTCATTCACATTTTCCACATTTCTTTTTGTTTTAAAACAAAGCTCACTGCAAACGAGTGTGTTGTTTTTAAATGCTCTATAATACAGGCGCATCTAATTTTAAAGATAAAAGTGATTTTTAAGCACTTAGACTTAGAGTTCGTCGTTGAAAGTTTAAAATAACAGTTTGACACTGGGTACAAAACTAAATGAAAGTAATTGGAGAATATTTGAAGTATACTTTTGTTCAGAAATATTAACCACATATCTCGGTAGAGGTTTCAGTGTCATCATAGTGATAAGGTGATACGATCTAGATGTGTAGGCAGACAATTCAAAGTTCGGTATTTTTGGAAACTGACGGAAAACCATTATTTGATTGATGACTTGTAAGTGAAATTAGTGTAGAGTTTTAAACTCCGAGAAAATAATTATAAATCCTTAACATATGCAAAAATAATTGTAGATTTGAGAAACAGCAAGACTTGGAAACAACAAAATGAGTATTATTTATTTTCTGGTTGTCATGTGGTGTTGGAAAAACCAGTGACAATAATACTGAGCAAAGTTATGGGTTTAGGTTCAAATGTAGATGAAATACGGATCAGAATGATTAGATAAAGAATGAATAAAATGTATCCAGTCTTTCTCTAGTGTTGGAAGTTTTCTTACCTCAAAATTTGTTGAGTGCTAAAAGTAAATGTTATGATAGTGGCTTGAAAAGGAAAAGGAGCCGATATTTCGTTGACGAATGTGTTAGCTCTCTGTCTGTGCGAACTGCTTGTCTGATAGTAAAAATGTCACGGAGTTTTGTTTGTAAGAGGAAAAAAAATTAGTGGATTAGAATAAGCGAATTGATGATTATTATAATTATTTTATTATAATTATTTTTTTAATATAATTAATTTTTTTTTTTACTTAATTTTAAATGGTCACGACAAATTCACCATATGATAATCTTTTTATGAATGTATTTATTTCACAGGAAACTTACAACATTATTAGATTTGTTTAGATTTCGGAAGCCCTCGATAGTTCTCAAGTCATGATGACATTTTTGGCGGACCTGAAACAGACTACCACCACGTTTAATTTCGTTGTTTTACATTTTTTGTTTAAATTTTCAGTGCAGTCCTATTACCCACTTAGGTTTACGACTGACAAAAGAAGTTTTAAAAAATTTCGACGCGAGTGGTTCTAAAATGGAGGATCGATTTAGTATAACGTTGTATGAGAAACTGAGTCCCCACTAAAATTGTTTAAATATTGAACTTTTTCAAAATTTTTTTTGATAATCGGAAACTATATGTAATAATCGTAAGAAAAAGTAAAAAATCAAATGAAAAACAACAAATTTAGAGGTGGTGGTAGTCTCCTTCAGGTCCGCCTGAAAATGGTTTGTAAATTATAATACCTCTAAAACAGAACTGCTCTCCTTTTTACCGCCATCAACAAACTTTCATGCCCGCCAGCATCCTAAATGATGCTAGTCTCCGGGGTAGCAATACCATGCGCTTCCTTGGCTTCACGTTTTTAACCGAACGGAAGTGGAACGACTATATGGAATCCATAACTGTATCTTCTGCTAAGCAAGTCGGATCACTGTGTCGTGCCAGAAAACCTTTCTCTAGAGAATTCATCTTGTACATTTATAAATCTACCATTCATCTGTGCATTGAATATTGTTGCTATATCTGGTCCTGCTATTTATCTCGTGTTTCTTTCCAAAATCACCCCCACCCGCCAAAAAAAGGTTCTACAATGTAATCGATTCTGACTTGACATCTCACCAGCAGCCAATTTCACACCGACGTGACTTGGCTTCTCTTTGACTTTTTCACAAATATTTTCATGACAACTGCTCTGACGAGCTTTTTATCCCTGGTGATCTGACAACATGAATTTAAGAGTGCTACCAAAATGATATCCAGTTCCTACCATTTTACCAGTAAAATAGTTAAGCGTGACCACCATTTTTACTGCAACTGTTTATTCATCGTACTTCTCCTATGTGGAACTTCCTTGCGATTACTTGTTTGCGTATTAGTTCAATGCTGATGCTGGAGTCCTGATGTTAAAATAAAATCAGTATTTATATATATATATATATATATATATATATATATATATATATATAACTGTAAATTTGTCGCTGAACACGTCTCGAAAAACCCACCGAGTATTTCAGCCACTTTAGCCAACTTTCCTTGAAGATCCATGTATTCAAATGCAATGTAATTTGAAACCAAAATCCTGAGTATCATCTACCACGTATTTCACTGGGAAAGCAGAATGGCATATATCATAATTTTATTACTTCAATGTTTCCAAGAAAATTAATTTTCTGCATTAAATAACCCATATGGTGTCGATTTACCGCTAAATAAACAAACCCAGATCCTGAGTATCATCTACCATGTATTTCATTGAGAAAGCAGAATGGCATATACCATAATTTTATTACTTCAATGTTTCAAAGAAAATTAATTTTCTGCATTAAATGACCCATATGGTGTCGATTTACCGCTAAATAAACAAACCCAGATCCTGAGCATCAACTACCACGTATTTCATTGAGAAAGCAGAATGGCATATACCATAATTTTATTACTTCAATGTTTCCAAGAAAATTAAATTTCAGCTTTAAATGACCCATATGATGTCGATGTACCACTAAATAAACAAATCCAAATCCTGAGTATCATCTACCATGTATTTCATTGGGAAAGCAGAATAGCATATATCATATTCAGATGACTTCAAAGCTTCCAAGAAATTAAATTTTTTCATTAAATGACCTAGAAATTGTTGATATGCCTCTAAACAAACCCGATCATGAGTATCATCTACCACGTATTTCACTGTGAAATCAGATTAACAACACTACCGGCCATAATTATTAGGGCATCCCAGTTTTTTAAAAAAATGATGTATTTCATACTATTTTTTAGTATTTATTGCCAAGTGAATAATTCTAAATGAAAATAGAATCGTTCTTTCCTACGGCCAGCCAATAAGAAGAAGAGACTACCATAGGGAGGAGAACACAAAAACTTGACAACAGAACAGTTCATTTGATGCACATGTTATTGTGTAGTATTAATAAAAGAGCCATTCTATTTTCATTTAGAAATATCCTCTTGGCAATAAATACTAAAAATAGAATGAAATACTTCTTTTTTTTTTTTAACTGGTGTAGCCTAATGAATATGGCCGGTACTATATATCATATTTTTTTACTTCAAAGAAAATTAAATTTCGGCATTTAATGAGCCATAATGTGCTTATATCCTGCTAAACAAACAAATCAGTCAGACATCGTTTTGTATTAATTCATGAGTATTTGCTTCTTTTTGAAATCCCGATCAGTCAGTCAGTTAAATGTCATACGTGATACACATTTGGACGATCATGTCTCTTTCGAAACATGACTTACTGGACAAAATATTTCCCCGCGATAGGTTGCCATTACTTTCCTCTGTTGACTGGTTGCCAGCCAAGGCTATAGAACCCAACATGTCCTGTTATTTAACCCACAACTGGAGGGAAGAGGCGAATTAATACCTTTCCAAACGGTATTTGCCCGTAAGTGAACGCAGGGAATTCAACTGGAATTCGAACTCGGCACACCGATTTCTCGTTCCGAGCCGATCATTATTCATTAGTCCCATATATCATTAAGCTTGGAGAGGAGGCCTATAAGTACTTCAGCCACTGGGGGTTGTCTTCGCATTCCATTGTTTTTTTTTTTTTTAATTCAGAGCTTTCTTTCTCCCAAACTGGTTTCCACCTCAAGATCTTAATTGGCCCTGCTATTTAATACATAGGTTTGTTGGTAGAAGAAAAGCATAAAAATGAGAATCTATTATTATAAATTTTAATTTAGAAGATGTTCAAATTAAAATCTACTACAAAAATGTATATTTTGTTTCGACATTGAAAGGAAAGCAAGAGAGAAAGTTTAAAGTTTACGCCGGTTAAACAGCTTTTCACTCCTCTCTCTCTCTCTCTTCTCTGCCCGCCTTCTCTCACTCCCTTCTCCCCTTTATGCATTTTCTTACTTCTTTCTCTTTGTTAAACCCAAACTCAGTGTCATCTAAGGGTTGTATATGGCTATCCTTTAGGTACCGCCACTCATTTTCGATAACTAACTTTTAAATTGAATTTTTAAAAATAAAAAGTTTTCTTGAAACTTTTATTGTAATTTTAATTAAAAGCTAAATGATTAAATTTACAATTTCCAGTAAGCAAAATACTCTGGTTTATTTTGAACAGAAATTATATTGATTGGAATATAAAAGTTTGAGATTTTTTTTTCAATTTTTGAGTTTGCTGCCATTTTTGAGCGATCGACATATTTTTGTAAACGAAAGTTAATTCTAGGTTTTAAACATCTTGCAAAAATAAAATATACATCTGTGGCACATTTTGTTTTGAAAATTAGCAAATCTTATGTTAAATTCATTTGATTTACACGAATATTACTTATTTTTAGCGTGAAATTTACAATAAATCTATTTCTTAATCACAAATTTGAACTTTTTGACCTGTACGCGTCGTAAATCAAGATCGTGCTGACAGGTTCTTGGTTAAAGATAAAAATGTATGGCGTTCATAAGCGACAAAATTATGCTCATTTCCTTTCGGGTAAGGGAGGAAACTCTGACTTCATAATTTGCACATAGAAATTACTATACAAAAAAAAACATCAAATGCACAAAAAAGTATAAATTATTTTAAAAATACGCGTGTATAACGATTTTTAATAAAATTTTCAATTTTCGATAAATCATAAAATCATTCATTAAAAAATCGGCGCAACAGCTCTTTTTAAGATTTTAAAAATATTTTAAAACTTTATAAATTATTATAATAAAGAAGTTGTAAACAATTCTTTCAAAATTTTCATTAATATTCGAAATTTCTTATTTTAGACTATAATGTCCTTAATTTATAATATTTATTCCATTGACTAAAAGCTTATCAAATTAAATTATATCAGAATATTATTGCAGTTTTTATTTTACTCTAAGTAGCAGACTTTCGGATGGTGTTGTAAAATTTAAAATAGAAAAAATAGATTATTTATATTCCCCAATAAGTCTTGCGTTTAACTAATAAAAAACGTTTGCCGACCAATTAAAATTTATTAAATTTTCATGGATTTACGTAGAGTGGGGGTAACAGAGATAAAAAGATTTTATTAAGATTTTACTTATTTTTAAAAAAAATAATACTTTCAAAAATAATTTCATTCATTTGTGAATGAGTACTGAATGGCTCATTAAAATCGGACTATTATTCGATTTTTACGAGAATGTCCAAATTAATGTGTTTGTCACCGAAAAAAAGAAGGTGGGCTTTGGAATTATTACGTTTTCTACCGTAAACAATCGTAACGTTTGTTTAACCGTTAACTCAATTAAAAAAAAAAAATTTTCCGACAAAATTTCGAAAATGTTAGAAGGGATTGAAAATTTTTTTTTAAAATAATCAAAAATTACTTTGATCTTTCCTCTTAAAGATTTTGATGGAAAATGTTTGTTTTATTAAGTTTCGGACCTTCTTTATTCGTCAGTCAGTTTAGATGCCATACGTGATACACGCTTAGGCGATCATGTCTCGAAAGAGACATGACTGACTGGGCAGAAGATTATCCCGCAGTAGGTTGCCATTGCTTTCTGCGGTAGACTGGTTGCCGACCAATCTGTCCTATTATTTAACTCATAGAAGAGAGGGAAAAATGTATTATATTATTAAGTAGTAATTAGTGGGGGATCAGTTTATTACTACATTACAATATAAAACACACTTTATGCCTACTAGAAGCCTTAATCATGTTTTCAACTATTATATTCAGTCAGTCAGTTAAGTGCCATACGTGACTGACTGGGCAGAATATTATCCCATAGTAGGTTGCCATTGCTTTCTGCGGTAGACTGGTTGCCGACCAAAGCTATAGAACCCAATCTGTCCTGCTATTTAACCCATAACTGGAAGGAACGAGACGGATTAATACCTTTCCCAAGGGTATTTGCGCGGAAATGAATACAATGGATTCAGCTGGAATTCGAACTCGGCTCACCCGGTTTCTCGTCCCGAGCCGATATCCACTGTACCACAACGCACATCTTTATTCGTACTATGCATATAAATACAAATATCTGTTCGGGGCACCTAGACATTGTATAATGGTTAACAAGATTGTCTGGCTAGAATCATTGCAATTGACAAGTGAGTTCAATCCTACTAGGTGCTCCATACTTTGGGCATTTTGCCACATTTTAAGCTATGATTTGGAAATCAAAATATAAATATCTGTTCAAATATGAACAATGTTTACCTTTTATGGAACCAAGAATTTGTAAGCTTGTAAAAGACAAATAGTATCATTAGAAAGCGTTGTTCTACTCTACGCCAATTTCTGACATTGTGAATTTCAAATCTCTTTTTAATTGTTCCTTTCTAAAGAAACAAAGACTGGTAAATTTGCATGACACATATGTGAAAATGTAAATTATTTTCCTTTATCTTTCTCATCAGAGAAACTCTTCCAAGAAAAAAAAACAAGTCTCTATAAATATATTAGACGAAGGTCTTCAATGGAAATGGATTAAGTTACATTGCTTTCGCTTCTTCTGAACAAAAGATAAATTATCATCCGTTGGATTTTAATCAAAATAAAGCGATACAATGCCTCGGCCGATGCTTTCATACATATTAGAGACAACAGTTCATTGATTAAAGTTTATTATTTCAATTCAAAAATATTCTGACGTCGAAAAATGAAGCAGTAACGTTTTTCAAACAATAGACGCATAATTAGGAGTTAAGAGATCAGTGGTTGCTGTTCGGAAAATAAAAAGCTTGCGCTTAAAGCTGAAACAATAGATTAGAAAACTGATTTATTTTGAGAGCAACTTAGATTTAATTAGAAAGATAGAAGCAATTCATAAGCCTTTTTGTTCTGATTCTGATGTCATTCGCTCCATTGACTCGTCCCAATAATGTTTAGATTTCAAATGAAAAGATGAAAAAAAAAATTAAACAAATATCCAGATATACAGAGAGATAGATACTAAACAAATCAAAATTAAATAAAGAATCCTACATGGAAATAAAATGACTGAACTTTATACACACATGCCCACATTATATGCAGAATATAGTAAACTTGAACACACACACACATGCATATATATACAAAGAGGGGCAATTCGAGGTAGTGTACTGATTAGCAAGCGGCATTGTCTCGAATCATTGCAGTCGAGTAGTGAGATCGATCCTCACTTCTGCCACATCTAAGTGGCGCCTAGAAAATTCCTATATATATATACAAAGAGTCAATTGTGCTATGATTTCTTTTTCGCACAGACGGTGCCCAACTGACTTTACTACACAGTGCAATCGACAAAAGTTAAAGCAAACGGCATGCACACGCCAATATAAAAATATAACATGAAAATTTACCCATTGCATTATCTTTCTCTCTCTCTCACTCTCTCTCTCTCTATATATATATATATATATATATATATATATATATATATATATATATATATATATATATATATATATATATATATATATATATATGTATATATATATATATATTATATATATATATATATATATATATATATATATATATATATATACATATATATATATAAGGATTTAGTGTGTCGAGGCAGCAGATAATTTTCTAAACATATACTGTTAAATATAAGAGACAATGAAGGCCTATTATGTTTAATCATGAGCCGTTCTATTCATCCAAACGTTCGAGAATTTTGTCTTTATTTTCAACTGAAATTAAAGCCAAAATACGACGTTTAGAACGGGTCATAATTAAACATAATAGGCATTCATTGTCTCTTATATTTAACAGTATATGTTTAGAAAATATATAAGGAAGTATGTGTGTATGTGTGTCTATGTGCGTACGTGGGTACATGTGATGATTGCGTGTGCCCTGATGAAAATATTATTAGTGGTCGGTCATTGTCCACCGGAAATTTATTAAGAAAATTTTCTCTCTCTCTGCATATACACACACACACACACACGTGTATATATATATATATATATATATTGATTGTTTAATTACATAGTTTTTAGTCATAAGAAAAATTAGATCAGTGCACATTTGTATTAAAAAGTGTTCAATACAACTATATTGTCGAACTTTTTAATATTCTTCATTTGTAAAATAGTTATTATGCGACCTAGGTTTCTACCAGGTGGTGTCTTTAGTCGATTTGCAAATCACCTGAAGACACCACCTGGTAGAAACCTAGGTCAAGTAATAACTCGTTTACAAATGAAGAATATATATATATATATATATATATATATATATATATATATATATATATATATATATATATATATATATATATATATATATATATATATATATATATATATATATATATATATATATATATATATATATATATATATATATATATATATATATATATATATATATATATATATATATATATATAATTAAAGAAACATAAAAAATGAATTACGACGTAACAATCAAAACACGAGGAAAAAAAGCAACACTAGATACGCAAGCACTTTGGAAAATGGCTATAGACGTGTCCGAAAGCGTTTGGAAGAAATAAAAATTATGGTCAGTTTTATATTCCTGAATTCAAGAAAGGAGAGAAATGTCAGGATACTTGTAAAACTTCATAAAAATCAATTAAACGCCGTTTTTATTTATTTTTTTTATTTTTTGAAAGATGTTTGAAAGAATAGAGAATGGTTGCTGACCAATTATACATTATTATACGCACATATGTATTTTTTTAATCATTTCACCCCAAGCAAGGCATTCCACTGCCACTATAGAGCAGGGGGCTACATAGGGGGAGGTAAATAGGAAGAATGGTTAGATATAGGAAATGTCAGAAGTGGGGTGATAGATAGTTGGGTGGATGGGAAGAGTGTTTGAAAGAATGGAATCGGGTTAGTTTGTTAGGATGTGTCTATTGACCTTACATTTAAACTCCTAGAGGTTGTAGCCGTCTAAGAAGCAAGCATTCGGAAGGGAATTCCACAGTCGGGAAGTGCGAGAAAAGAAACTGTTGGAGTAGAAGTTGCGGTTGCATTTTATCGGTTTCACTGTAAAAGGTTGGGATCTAGTTGCCAATATAGTATCTCGTGCAAATTCGAACCTAGGGGGCACCAGTGATCTAAGTTCATCGGAGCAGAAGCCGTGAAAGTGGCAGAAGCCACGTCGCGCCGGTGAGAGAGACACTGCAGGCGGTCTGCTAACTGACTTTAGTGTGAAAAACTGGGGAAAGGTAAGAAGTTAAATTCCCCTCCCCCAAGCTATGGATTAATTAATTAAATTATTATTTTATTATATACTTCCACCCTTAAAATATTTTCTGGGTTTAAATAACCTGCAAACGATTGACAAACGAATCAATCAAAAGTCGTTTTTATTAATACGAGCAGATCACTCTATTTATTTTTATCATATAATCATTTCACCCCAAGCAAGGCGGTACCACCACTGATGTGCAGGGTGCTACATGAAGGAGTTAAAAGAACAAGATACACGGGGTGATGTGGAAAGGGCTGGAGTTAAGTGGCTAAGAGATGGGAATTGACGTTGCGTTTAAATTCTCGGGGGTTATAGCCGCCAGGAAAGCAAGTATATGGAAGGGAGTTCCACAGGCGGGAAGTGAAGGATGTGAACACAAGAGTGAAGACAGTTGCAAAGGTAGAGAGAAAGTAAAAGAACAAGACACACAGGGTGATGCGGAAAGAGCTGGAGCTAAGTGGATATGAGATGTGAATTGACTTTGCATTTAATTTCTTTGAGGTTGTAGCCGTCAGGAAAGCAAGTATACGGAAGGAACTTCCACAGGCGGGAAGCGCGAGAAAAGAAGCAGTTGGAGCAGAATTGTCGCCTGCATTTAGAAGCTCTAATTGTAAAAGGGTGGGATCAGAACTGGTTAAACGAGTAAATTCTTGTGGAGGGGGCACCAGTAACCTAAGTTCGTCAGAGCAGAAACCATGAAACTATCTATAGAAGAGACGCAGGGATTAGAAAGTGGTTGGAGTGAAGCTGGCAGTCGGGACCAATCACATTACAGATTCTCCTTTGGAGCCTGTCGAGAACACTGAGACGAACGGCAGGGGGGGCTGACCAGATATGACATCAGTATTTTATGCACGGACGGATGATTGATTTGTATATGTGCAAAATGGATTCAGGCGTAAAAAAACTTCTTGATCCGAGACAGTGACCCGACTTGTTCCAGATGAAACATCTCCCTTCTAGATGTACTTTTCTTCCAGATGAAACCTCTCACTGTTTTATCGCTTTTTCCATTGAAAGTACTCAGACGAACTTCATGGTTAAAACCCGCCATGCTACACTTATTCTAGAGATGCACGTGCAGTGCAACGCTCGCCGGCAGGCCAGCTGTTTTTTTTTTGTTTTTTTTTTTTCGGTCGCCTCAGGGTAATAGATTACTTGGCTCCCTTTCTCGGCCGTTACACTGGGCAGTTGTAGAACAGACACCAACTAAACCGCGCCTACTTCAGCTTCCTCTTTGCCACTCTGTCTGTCTGTCTGTCTGTCAATCCGTCAGGAAAGCCAGTATATGGAAGGGAGTTCTACAGGCGAGAAGCGTAAGAAAAGAAGCTGTTGGAGTAGAATTGCCACCTGCATTTGGTGGATCTAACTGTCAAAGAGTGGGACCTTGTTGCCAGTCTGGTTTCCCGAGTAAATTTTTGTGGAGGGGGTACCAGTGACCTATGTTCGTCAAAGCGGAAGCCATGAATATATATATATGATTTGTTTGAACATTATTTCAAATTGTCGGTTGTTTATAACCAAGTTTCGTTAATCTTCGTTAATTTACGTAACATGTTTATGTTTATATATATATATACACAGAGAGAGAGAGAGAGAGAGAGAGAGAGAGAGAGAGAGAGAGGTGGTGGAGCCACATCCCACTGACGAGAAAGTGGCTGGTGTCGAGCTGCCAAGTTGGGATCTATCACATTACTGATTCTCCTTTGGAGCCTGTCGAGAATACTGAGATGAACAACAGGGACGCCTGATCATATATGACAGCAGTATTCTACTCACGGACGGATGATTGATTTGTATATGTGCAAAATGGATTCAGGCGTAAAAAATCTTCTTGACCCGACACAGTGACCCGACTTGTTCCAGATGAAACATCTCCCTTCTAGATGTACTTTTCTTCCAGATGAAACCTCTCACTGTTTTACCGCTTTTTCCATTGAAAGTACTCAGACGAACCTCAAGGTTAAAACCCGCCATGCTACACTTATTCTAGAGATGCACGCTCTTTCCCTTCACTTTCCGTTGGTGAGATTTAAGTTCCTCTCGAGAACCTACTGTTTTGTGAAACCACTCCCATTGGAATGCTCCCGATCAGCCTAATCTTAAGTTAAGTGCCATATATGATACACGCTTGGGAGATCATGTCTCGAAAGAGACATGACTGACTGGGCAGATAATTAGCCAATACATTCTGCGGTAGACTGGTTGCCAGCCAAGGCTATAGAACCCAATCTGTTGTTTAACCCATAAGTGGAAAGAAGAAACGGATTAATACCTTTCCCAAAGGTATTTGTGCGTGAGTGAATGCAAAGAATTAAACTGTAATTCGAACTCGGCTCCCCGTTTTAAGCCGACAACTGCTCCACAAAAAAACACATCCTATATTCTTAACCAATTGAAACCGGAGGTTTACAATTATCCTCCCAACATCTTGGCATAAACTGCGCCTCTTCATCTTTAACCATCAAAGATGTGTCGCTCTAGGGACCTTGTCCATAGTTAATATCATTGTAAAAAATATGGTGGATACTCTGACAATATCATAGCGTGAAATACACTAACAGGCAATATAAAATTCGTGATAGAATAAGTAAAATATAAACACGAATGAGCTATAATACTTTGGCTACTCAGCGTATAATATTTAAAATACGTTACTTATTCATCAGCTTTGTTTTGTTTTAAATTTTTAACTTTCCAATTAGTGTGGAAAATACAACTCTTTGTGCTGCAGGTAAAATCCATTAGGATGGCTTATTACCTTCGGGTTTACTACGGAGCTGTAGCCGTTATTGCCACCCATGACCTCCAAATAAATAAACACTATAAAAATAGTACAGGTTGTAGTAATGATGCTATTTATTATCTCAGGGAGGAACGAGGAAGGCTGTTTGAAGAATTCATTACGGCAGACTTGAATCTTGGCAAAGCGAATATATTTACCATTAGCCTTATTAGACACCTGCAACTTTTTTAGAAATTCTCTAATGAGACCCGTTCCTCAACACGTAATCAGTAGAGTTGTGTCTAGATAGATAGATAGATAGATAGATAGATAGATAGATAGATCTAAACAGACTGGCATAGATAGATAGATAGATCTAAACAGACTGGCATAGATAGATAGATAGATAGATAGATAGATAGATATGAACAGAATGGGATAGATAGATAGATAGATAGATAGATAGAGAGAGAGAGAGAGAGAGAGAGAGAGAGAAAGAGAGACAGATTGGTATAAATGGACGACATAGATAGATAGATAATGAACAGAATGCGTTAGATAGATAGATAGATAGATAGATAGATAGATAGATAGATAGATAGATAGATAGATAGAGAGAGAGAGAGAGAGGGGGGGAGAGAGAGAAAGAAAGGAGACAGATTGACAGATTGATATAAATGGACTGACATAGATATAATGAACGGAGATTGATAGATATATACATAGATAGATAAATGATCGGGCTACGATATATATGGACGAATTAACGCTGTTGCTCTAGAGATAGATAGATAGATAGATAGATAGATAGATAGATATGAACAGACTGTGATAGATAGATAGATAGATAGATAGATAGATAGATAGATAGATAGATAGATAGATAGATAGGCAGGCAGACAGACAGACAGACAGACATAAATGGCCTGACGATATATATGGACGGATTTATGCTGTTGTTCTGAAGATAGATAGATAGATAGATAGATAGATAGATAGATAGATAGATAGATAGATAGGAACAAATATTCGTGTGTGTGTGTGTGCGTGCGTGTGTGTGTGTGTGTGTGCGGAATACAACATATGGATTGTCATATATAGATTGATTGATAAATGTATGGTTGATATTTAAAGTTAATATGGCGTGTATCAGAAAGAAACAGGACATAAATCACAAAAAAATTTTGTCATTTCTAAAATACAAATTTTAGAAAAAAAAAAAGGTTTTCCCTTCAATATTTTTTCCCCCCGTTTGAGTCTAAGGCACTTTTCAGTCCTTCTCCGTGTATGTCGTGCACTCTTTTGAGAAGGATTCTCACTCAATTCTTCACAAATTTGTCATTACGGTCATCTGGATAGCTTCCCCGTCCGGAAAACGAGTCCCTCTGATGACATATTGAGCTTGGGTAAAAGAAGAAATAATGACATTGAGCCAGATTGGGTGAGTAGGTAGGTTGCTCTATCACGACGATGTTCTCAGCAAGAAACTGCCGAATGCAAAGATCGTAGTGAGGATCGACCTTCCGTTGTAGAATCTGTCCTGCCATAACAGTTTATTTATTTATTTTTTTTTATAATCGTATCGCCCCAAGCAATGCATTATACTACCACTGTTGTCCAGAGAGTTACACAGGAGGAAAAGTTATGAGAAGAAGTGACAGAATAAAGAGGGTGAGACCGTGTGATAGAGGATGCAAATTAGTGAGATAGGCGATGACTATTGATTTTACATTTAAATTCTTGACCATTGTAGCTGCCGAGGAAACAAGTACATGGAAGGGAATTCCACAGGCGGTAAGTGCAAGAAAAGAAGCTGCTAGAGTAGAATGTGCATTTACATCTTATTGGTTTCCCAGTGAAAGGGTGGGACCTAGTTGCCAATCTTGTGCCTCGAGTAAATTCATATATAGGGGGCAGCAGTGAATTAAGTTCATCTGAACAGAAGCCGTGAAAGTATTTGTAGAAGAGACACAGGGAATTCTTATTGCGTCGGTGAGAAAGTGACTATATCTGAGCTGCCAAGTCGGGATCAATCACATTGCAGATTCTTCGTTGGATTTTTGTCAAGGATCTCGAGGTGGATAGCTGGAGCACCCGACCAGATATAGCAGTAGTATTCAATGCCCGGGCGAAGGTTAGATTTATATATTGTTGCCTTTTATCACGCACTGAACCAAGCAAAAGACTCGGAATACCTTTGTAGACATACTTTGTTGAGCTTTTGGCCCAGTGGCAATAAATTTATATGAACAATGCTCCTCACATCGAAGAACGCGATCAACATGAGTTTGACTTTGGACTTCAACTGTCTTGCTTTCTTTCACCTCAGCGACTCAGGACTCACTGAATGCTCAAGCGCTTGATCTCCGGGTCGTACTCAAAAATAAACGAATCATCACCGGTTATGATTGTCCCGAGCAAGTGTGGTACGTTTTCACAATGCTCAAGAACGTGTAGCCTGACAATTCGCCGGCATTCTATTTGCTGACAGACAATCCACAAACAACACAATTGGTCGACGCTTTAGGTCTTTTTAAGTTTTTTAAGATCTCATCCATTTTCTTTTTTTATAAACTATCGGCGAATTGTCCAGGTTTTGGTGGATGCGACTTTTTCAAAGGCGTTCTGCTAATTACGTCATCGATTGTTGTCAGTTTTTGCGCTGATTTTCTTTGAAAAATAAGTCCAATTCCTAAACATATATTTAAATTCCCAAATATCGAGTTGCAGCAAACTAATTCCTATTTATTTGAAGCCGTAAGGATGTGCGTTGTGGTGCAGTGAATATCGGCCCGGAACGAGAAATCGGGGAGCCGGGTTCGAATTCCAGCTGAATTCATTGCATTCACTTACGCGCAAATACCCTTGGGAAAGGTATTAATCCGTCTATTCCTTCCAATTATGGGTTAGATAACAGGACAGATTGGGTTCTATAGCCTTGGTCGGCAACCAGTCTACCGCAGAAAGCAATGGCCACCTACTGCGGGATAATCTTCTGTCCAGTCAATCATGTCTCTTTTGAGACATGATCGCCCAAGCGTGTTTCACGTATGTCAGTTAACTGACTGAATAAAAAATAATTGCCATAAAATTCTTTTGGGATTGAAGTTCTAGTCACATGGTGTTTTTTGTAAGCCTGCGTAAACACGATCTGTTATAATAATTTTACAATTAATCATTGTAGTTACATTGTTTTGCTAACAAGCATTCCTAATGCAAGGGGATAAATAGTCATGATAAAATGCAACATGATGTTAAATATTAGTTAAATCAAATGCATTTTAAAACATTGCTGCTACACTTGTAATAAATTTTCTTCAATGTTAGTTAGTTGCTTTTCATACCAAGGGCATTTAGAACTTTTTGAAAGTTTTTGTTTCTTATTTTCATGATGTGTTGTCAACAAGTATTTTCCTGTATTATGAAGGTGGACAGGAATATGTCTTTAAATCTTGTGAGATAGAACTTGCCTTCAAAAATGTAGTGTAAGATGACTTGATAATGTTGTCGTCAAGCCAACATATTGAAGGAAAAAAAAATAAATGATGATGAAGAGGGTCAAAAAGTGCAGTGCAACGCTCGCCGGCAGGCCAGCTGTTTTTTTTGTTTTTCTTTTTTTTCGGTCGCCTCAGGGTAATTGATTACTTGGCTCCCTTTTCTCGGCCGTTACACTGGGCAGTTGTAGAACAGACACCAACTAAATCGCGCCTACATCAGCTTCCTCTTTGCCACTCTGTCTCTCTGTCTGTCTCTCTGTCAATCCGTCAGGAAAGCCAGTATATGGAAGGGAGTTCTACAGGCGAGAAGCGTGAGAAAAGAAGCTGCTGGAGTAGAATTGCCACCTGCATTTGGTTGATCTGTCAAAGAGTGGGACCTTGTTGCCAGTCTGGTTTCCCGAATAAATTTTTGTGGAGTGGGTACCAGTGACCTATGTTCGTCAAAGCGGAAGCCATGAATATATATATATATATATATATATATATATATATATGATTTGTTTGAACATTATTTCAAATTATCGGTTGTTTATAACCAAGTTTCGTTAATCTTCGTTAATTTACGTACCATGTTTATACATATATACAGAGAGAGAGAGAGAGAGAGACAGAGAGAGAGAGAGAGGTGGGGGAGCCACATCCCGCTGACGAGAAAGTGGCTGGAGTCGAGCTGCCAATTTGGGATCTATCACATTACTGATTCTCCTTTGGAGCCTGTCGAGAATACTGAGATGAACAACGGGGACACCTGATCATATATGACAGCACTATTCTACTCACGGACGGATGATTGATTTGTATATGATGGATATATTTGTAAGATGGATTCAGGCGGAAAAAATCCCTGGCCTGACACAGTGACCCGACTTCTTCCAGATGAAACCTCTTCCTTCTAGATGTACCTTTCTTCCAGATGAAACCTCACACTGCTCAATTGCTTTTTCCATTGAAAGTATTTAGACGAACTTCAAGGTTAAAACTCCAACACACGCAGTCCGCCGAATGACTTCTCTCCTCTCCCGTGCTGTCAGCACCCCGCTTTTTATGCTATTCCAAGGCGGCCAAAATTTGCATGTGTTCGAATATCGTCTCGTTTTGGACGAGATAGGGGCGCATAGTAGCGGCCATATTTCTTTTTTTGTCATCACTTTGCAGACAAGACACGTTCACGCTCAATTCAGTGGTTAGTTTTGTTTTTCATTACAATGGCATTTATCACTCTTATATCCGGATTTCTCTTATATCCGGGTTATACTGTATTATCTTACAGGCAAGACATGTTCGCGCTCGTTTCGAATCCCGAGGTTAGTTTTGTCTTTCGTTACAATGGCATTTATATCTCTTATATCCGGGTTTATCATATATCCGGGTTATGCTGTATTATCTTACAGCCAAGACATGTTAGCGCTCATTACGAATTCCGAGGTAAGTCATGTCTTTCGTTACAATGTCATCTATCTCTCTTATATCCGGGATTTCTCTTATATGAGGGTTATACTGTATTATCTTACAGGTAAGACGTGTTCGCGCTCGTTTCGAATTCCGAGGTAAGTCATGTCTTTCGTTACAATGGCATTTATCTATCTTATGTCCGGGTTTCTCTTATATCAGGGTTATACTGTATTATCCTGCAGGCAAGACATGTTCACGCTGGTTTCGAATTCCGAGGTAAGTCTTGTCTTTCGTTACAATGGCATTTGTCTATCTTATATCCGGATTTCTCTTATATCAGGGTTATACTGTATTATCTTACAGGCAATACATGTTCGCGCTTGTTTCGAATTCCGAGGTGAGTCATGTTTTTCATCACAATGACATGTATATCTCTTATATCCGGGTTTCTCTTATATCAGGGGTATACTGTATTATCTTACAGGCAAGACATGTTCGGCTTATTTCGAATTCCGAGGTAAGTTATGTCTTTCGTTACATATATGGGCTTACTTTTATTGTTAGAGATAAAATCTTCCAAAGGGCATTTAAATTTATATACAATGTTGGTCTTTTCCAAAAAACAAACTAGATGACGAAGAGTTATTGTGTCTGATTACGTTGGTTGTGTTAACCTGTCCTTCTTCACAATATTCACATGTTGACTGCTATCGTCATCTTTTTGTTATTATCACAACATTAAAGCCATTGTAATTCCTGGCCGCCTTCAGGTAAACTTTTAAATGCTAACAGCAAAAACAAATTACTAATAATCGCCACTCCAGAATGTACCTAAATCTTTCAGCTAGTCGCTGTCTTTATAAAATTTCAGATCAGGCCAAAAATGAATTATTTTTGTAATAGATGAACGGGAGCTGTGCAATCCTAATACTGCAGCCTCATCAGAGTTCAAAAAGCGATTACCCGGCGTTGTTGGTGATTATTATTCAAGCTTATACCCTTCTCTCACATATGAATGGCATTTTTTACTACTCAGTTGAGGTAGGACAGGTCATATCATGTACAGATTATCGATTCATTTTCATTCCATTCGAATTGCTTTGGTTTGGAGAAAGTTCTACACGGAAAGATTCTCTTTGAAAACCGCAACTTTGTGGAAGAAACACCAGAGACGGACCTTCCTCGATTACTAAAATCTAAACCACTTCAAGTCTAGTGTCAAAGGTTATTTATCCTAGAATAACCTTTGACACTATAATCACTCTTCCTATAGCTTGAGTGGCTCTCAGCATTGTCTTTAGTAATTATATCTAGTCAAAAAATTAATCTATCCACATATCGATCTAGGGGTGTGCGGTTGATATCGGTCAGGAAAGAGAAATCAGAGAGTCGAGTTCGAATTCCAGTTGAATTTGTTGTTTTCACTTACGCGCAAATTCTTTTGGGAAAGGTATTAATTTGTAGGATGTGCGTAGTGGTGCATTAGATATCGGCTCGGAACGAGAAAACGGGGAGCCGAGTTCGAATTCCAGCTGAATTCATTGCATTCACTTACGCGCAAATCCCCTTGGGAAAGGTATTAATCCGTCTCTTCCTTCCAGTTATGGGTTAAATAACAGGACAGATTGGGTTCTATAGCCTCGGTCGGCAACCAGTCTACCGCAGAAAGCAATGGCAACCTACTGCGGGATAATCTTCTGCCCAGTCAGTCATGTCTCTTTCGAGACATGATCGCCCAAGCGTGTTTCACGTATGGCCCTTAACTGACTAACTGATTAATTTGTATCTCCTCCCTCCCGTAGTGGATTAAATAACAAGAGAGATTGGGCTCTATAGCCATGATTGGCAATCAGTCTTCAGTAGAAAGTAATGGCAACCTACTACGGGAAAATATTCTGCCCAGTGAGTCATGTCTGTTTCGAGACATGATCACCCAAGTGTGTATCACGTATGGCACAACTGACTGAATAAAACATAATTAAAGCTTCTACTGAGCATTAAGTGGGGTATCGGTTTTCTATTGTTATGAAGTACTAAACTGTTCCCCCTAGAATTAGTAAAAAATAATATAATCGGTAACTATTACAATGAAAACTTCTGTTCGACCTAAAGTGGGTCATCAGTTTTCTATTGTTATGAAGTCATAAACTGTTCCCATTAGAATTAGGCTTACGGCCATATCACGTTGAATACACCAGTTCTCGCTCGATCACCGAAGTTAAGCAACGTTGAGCTTGGTCAGTACTTAGATGGGTGACCGCTTGGGAATACCAGGTGCTGTAAGCGTTTAGTGACGGATGTGCGTTGTGGTTCAGTGGATATTGGCTCGGAAAGAGAAATCGGTGGGCCGAGTTCGAATTCCAGTTGAATACCCTGCATTCACGTAAGAACTGGTACCCTTGGGAAAAGTATTAATCCGTCCCTTCCTTCCAGTTATAGGTTAAATAACAGGGTAGGACTTGCGGACCCTGCCCTTAAAAACAAATCCCAATAAATCTTGATACTCGAAAAGAAAAAAATATTCCTAGACACAAAACTTATATATATATATATATAAAAACAATTATTAGTACAAAATAATATAATCGGAAACGAATACAATTCAAGCTTCTGTAGGACCTAAAGTGAGGGATCTGTTTTCTATTGTCATGAAGTAATAAACTGATCCCTCTTGAATTAGTACAAAATAATATAATCGGAAACGAATACAATTAAAGCTTCTGTAGGACCTAAAGTGAGGGATCTGTTTTCTGTTGTGATGAAGTAATAAACTGATCCTCCACTAATTACTTAACAGACTCATACGGATAAAAGGATTGAATAGCAGGACAGATTGGTTTCTATAACTATAGCCTCAATTGGCAATCAATCTACTGCAGAAAAGTATGGCAACTGAAAATCTGCTGCCTATTTAGTCATACTTCTTTCGAGACATGATCGCATAATGACGTATGTAACTAAACTAATAGATCGATCTAAATTGCATTCAAGATTGCTAATAGAAGTGGACGAGCGTACATCAGAATAACAGAAGATGCTATTCCGTTATTTACCATTTTAAATGTAGTTGCGGAGTTGACTACAAATGTAGAACTACGGAGTGTTTGGATGTTAGGATCAAACAATATGTGTTTTTTTTAATATATGTATATATTAAAAGAAAAAAAAACGCCAGAAACAAATAAAAGAATGACAACGAATGCTGGACCATCTTCTCAAAGATAAAGAAGAAAATTGAGATAAATATCGCTGAGCAAAGACATCAATCCTCTTATCTGACCATAAATGCTATACAATCTTCTCAAAGATGAAATGACTTGAGGCAACATAAATGTGGCTCTACAGGGGATAGGAATGCCATAGACTGAACATGTGAGCAACGAGGAACACTTAGGGAAAATGGAAGCAGAAAGGACACTTATGCTAAATATTAAAAGGAGACAGTTACAATTACTAGACCTCATAATGCGAAAAGAGAGCTTTGAAAAATTTGTTACTCATAAGACACATTGGTGGATAGAAGGAAAAAGTACATATAATACATGACAAGCATTATTGATGAATGACAGACCAGGTTTTAAAAGGGATAACAGACAGACAAAAGTTATTAACAGCTACAAAAAACAAAAAAGAAAAAAAAAACGGAATCGTGGACAAACATAGTCGTCAAAGTTCTGAAGCTGCCCGGTACATAGAAAAAGAAGGACTAGAACAACAATAGCAACAAAGGATAGGAAATTGTGGAGAGCCATAACCGCCAACTTTCTAAACTGACACAGTACATAGAAAAAGAACAACAACAACAAAAACAAAAGTAACAATGAAAATAAGCCTGTGTAAATAAATGACAGAACAGATTTTAGGAGAGATAACAAAAAGGTAAATCTTAGATTTCAAAGAACAGGAAATTGTGGGGAGCCATAACTGCCACCTTTCTAAACTGACACGGTATATAGAAAAAAACAACAACAACAAAAACAAAAGTAACAATGAAAATAAGCCTGTGTAAATAAATGACAGAACAGATTTTAACAAAAAGATAAATCTTAGATTTCAAAGAACAGGAAATTGTGGAGAGCCATAACTGCCAACTTTCTAAATTGACAAGGTACATAGAAAAAGAAGAAGAACAAAAACAGAAGTAACAATGAAAACAAGCTTGTGTAAATAAATGACAGAACAGATTTTAGGAGGGAGAACAGAAAGATAAATCTTAGATCTCAAAGGACAGGAAATTGTGGAGAGTCATAATCGCCAACTTTCTGAAGGTAGACGACACATATAGGAGAAAATAAACTTCTCAACCTTGATTTTCTCAGGTGGGAAAGGTGACTCTGCGCAATGTTCTCATCTGCTTAATTTCGCAATTATACAAAAACGTATTCTAAGTTGACCTCTTTTTCAAAGTCTACTGGCGTTAACGAGAAATCAAAACGAAAAAAAAGTTGCATAAGCAACTGTACGAATTTCATTGTATCTCATTCTCTGTGTGATGGGGAAAGAAGCAGTTCGGGGATTTCCTCAAAGAGAGTTGGTAGCAGCTCTAATGATATACTTATTTTTCTAGCGCTAAAACCATCTTCCTTGGGCTAGACGCCAAAGAATGTACATCACCTAATTTTCTTTTATTTCAATTACTTTTTATCCTTTTTCGTTTATACTGCTCAGCCCCCTCACTTTGCTTATCCCAACACACACACACACACATACACACACACACACAGACACACATATATATATATATACATACATACATACATACATATATATATGTGTGCATATATATATAAATATATATATATATATGTATATATATATACATATATACATATGTTACATGTATATATATACATATATACACATGTTACATATATATATATATATATATATATATATATATATATAGTAGTGTGCAAAACTATTAGGACAAGAACTTTTTTTATCTTTTATGAGGCATCAAAATAAAGTTTAAAATCACCCCTACTACCGATAGTGTGCAAAAGTATAAGGACAGCGGTGATTTTCCTAAACCTCACCAAAATTCATATATTAAGGTGAAAAGCCAAGTAAATTGTTAATAAATATCGATTTTTTAAAAGTAGGTGTAAAAGAAATCTATTAAAAAGAAGTTATATTTAATTTTATGTTTTCTATTAAACAAGTCATTTTGAAACTACTCATTATTCTATTATCCTTGGATATGACTGATTTGATAAATCTAATGTTACTTCGCAAGAGAAATTTGGGAACAAATACAAGCTGCTTGGCAGGAGATACCATTAGATACATTGAAGAAGCTTGTGATGTCAATGCCTGACATAATGAAGACTGTGATCAAAGTAAAAGGCTATTACACTAAATATTAAATTTATTTTGTAACAAGTATTTTTCTTGTTAAAGCATTTGTTGAGTAAATCAAATAAAATAACTTTAATTAAACTGTTTATTTTCTGTCAATATGCCTCATCAAAATAAAATAGTTCTTGTCCTGATACTTTTGCACAGTACTGTATATATATTTGGTATTTAAGTCACGTAAACCTGCTCCTCAACAGGATGCATAAAATCCAAGGATGGAACAATCATATTGGAGAAAGAGGAAATACTCCAGCGATGGGAAGAGTATAGAAAGGATCTTTTTTTGCGACAGGAGAGAACAACCGAGAAAACACAAGGAGGTGGGTAGACCGGAAATACTAAAATCCAAAGTGGAAGCTGCAATAGCCAAACTGAACAGAAAGAAAACAGCTGGTCCAGACGGCATAGTGATAGAGCTGCTGATAGCCTTAGAAGAATATGGCATAGAAAAAATTACCGACATAATAAACGAAATTTATAGCAGTCGAATAATACCAGACGACCTATGCAAGTCGATATTTATAGCACTGCCGAAGAAATCAGGCGCAAACGAGTGTGAGCTACACAGAATTATCAGCTCAATGAGTCACATTACCAAACTGTTTGTTAGAATCCTGATGAATACAGCGAGAAACAGAATCAGGCCAGAGATAGGGCAGGAACAGTGCGGGTTCATCAAAGACACTGGAACGAGGAACGCCATATTCATGATTAGGATGCTCTCCGAAAGGACAATACAATAGAAGAAAAACTTGTACCTGTTTCATTGACTATGCGAAGGCAGTCGACAAGATACGACACAAAGAATTGACGAAGATGCTCGGCAGCCTCGACATTTTCGGGAAAGACATAAGAGTAATCAAGAATCTCTACTGGCAGCAAACGGTCTGCATACGTACAAGTAACGATTTCAGTAGATTTACAAAGATAGAAAGAGGCGTAGGACAAGGATGTGTCTTTTATTGAAGGCTACAACTTGAACAGCATAAGGTATGCCGATGATACAGTACTGATTGCAGATATGGAAAGGAAACTACAAGACCTTCTACAGAAGGTAGGGGTGGAGTGTGACAAAAAAAAACTACAAATAAACTTCAAGAAAACTGAATGCATGGTCATCTGCAAAAGGTGTAACTCAAAATGCCAAATATGGGTGGGGGATACCAGAATCAAGCAAGTACACAAATTTAAATACCTAGGAAGTGTTCTAACAGGAGATGGAATGTGCAACACAGAGATCCGAAGTCGAATTGGCATGACAAAGGACGCGTTCCAGAAGCTGAGTAAAGTACTAACACAGAGGAAAATTTCACTAGAAACAAAGAAAAGAGTGCTGGATTGCTATGTGATGTCATGCAAGCATGCAAGCAACGATGAGGTGTTGGAAAGAATGGCAACAAAAAGGAAATTAATACTGAGCATCAGGAAGAAACAACTGAAGTTGCTGGGACACGCAATGAGGAAGGAGATCCTGGAGAACCTGATATTGACTGGCCAGATAGAAGGAAAGAGAGACAGAGGAAGGCAGCGGATAACATATTTGCAGGGCCTGATCAGGTGGATGACGGAACGGGGGTTGCCAGAAATAACGGGAGCAAACATACTAAGAGCCACAAGGGATAGGGAGACGTGGAGAACCATGATCGCCTACGTCCTGAAGGGACAGGGCACATAGAAGAAGAAGAAATTCCGAAAGAGACGAACTCAAAAGAACCCAATGTAAAATTTATTTATTTAATTTAGCAAAGTAATATAATCTAGAAAATTTTTTAGATGTACTGCAATTTCATGGGTAATACATATTTCGCAGGCAAACCTGCTGCTCGTCAGACGAGTAACAGGTTTGGCTGCGAAATATGTATTAGCCATGAAATTGTAGCATATCGTTTCGTCCCCTCTCATCAGAACCGTAATCGGGTAAAAATTATGAAAAACAAATCTGTTATGAGTGACTTGAATGAACGGAAGGGGAAAGTTTTAATTTTACTAAAAATTTACTGAAGTTACTAGAGAATCAGCAGAGCAATCCCAAGAAAACCATCCCCTGTCGGTGATTCCCAGTTACTCCCACCTAGAGTTACTCATTCTAGTATGCCTTGTCGTACCATTTTGTTTATTTTTGTTACAAGCAAAGGTAGGATATGAACTAGAGCTTTTCTTGACTATATATACACTACCGAATCACTCTAAATTTTCTTCATTAATGAAACTGCAATATAGATAATTTATAAATATTTATAAATTCATTTGATGCACACGTTACAGTTCACTATTAACAAAAGAACGATTCTATTTTAATTTACAATTATTCACTTAGTAATAAATACTAAACATAGTTTGAAATACATCATTATTTTAAAACACTGGGGTGGCCTAATAATTATGGCCGGTAGTATATATATATATATATATATATATATATACTACCGGCTATAATTATTTCAGCTCTCCCACCCTGATTAAGCAAGCTGGAAGAATAGTAGATTTTGAAAAGACTGTAGCTACTCTAGCACCTACGCATCAATGAATTAGAGCACTCTGGCTATTGGCGTATGATACATCATACGCTACAAAATGTCTGCCTTCTTCTGCCGAGCCCATAGCTCAGAGATAGAATCGCCGACTGACGCTAATTCAGTCGGAGTTTCAATCTTGATTTAAAAAGCAATCGGATGTCTATCCGTACTGATGAGCTGCGAAACAGATCTGTCTGCGGATAACTATATATATATATATATATATATATATATATATATATATATATATATATACATACGCTACCGGCCATAATTATTAGGCCACCCCAGTTTTTTCAAAAGAAATGGTATATTTTAAGTGGATAATTCTAAATAAAAATAGAATGGGTCTTTTGTTATTATTACTTCGCAAAATTTCACAAGGCAAGGAAGCAAAGATGAACTCGTCCGAATCACCCGAAATTTTCTTCATTCTTTCATTGATGAAACTGCAATATAAGTAATTATTAAATATTTATAAATTCATTTGATGCACATATTATTGCGCAATATTAACAAAAGAAAAATTCTCTTTTCAGTTACAATTATTCACTTGGCAATAACTACTAAAAAATAGTATGAAATACATCATTTTTTAAAACACTGGGGTTTCCTAACAATTATGGCCGGTAGTGTATATTAGGTCAGTGCTACTGAAAGTGTGGTACGCGTACCGGCGATGTTACGCGAGCCATCGTCTGCCGGTACGCCAAGAATTTCCAGAAAAGAAAGAAAAAAAAATGTTTAGTCATATGGATATTTTAAATACGTCTTAAATTAATTAAAATTAATATTTTGTTTTACTGTTTGTCTGTTTTTTAGAAGATTAATGCCTTTTATTAAATTCAAATTGCTTACGAAGTATTAATATTAACTTTCAAAATTTTTTCTGGATTTTAAAAAATATATACCCTCGAAACCAGTGGCCATAACTAATATAGCACCAATATGGTACCGGTCAATGGCACACGGGAAGACTTCTTACGTCAATGATGACTGCTTTTAGAATGAACAAGATATGTCCTCATGTTTATTACAGTTAGTCTATGAATGACCCTGAAATAGTACATATCTCAAAAAATAAAAATAAAAATAAAATAAAATTCCGGGGTTCACATCCCCACAACCCTCTTATTTTGCTGAATTGGCTTGATTTGCTTGCCGGTCCCTGGCACATTGAAAAAAAACTACCGGTCCGCCACATCAGATAGTTTGAGAAGCACTGCATGAGGTGATAGTTCTCCTTTCGTCAAAAGTTTTCTTTATAGCCTTTCAACAATCCTACTGCATTTCTTCTGCTTCTATAGATTTGATTAGTCTTTCCGTGTCTACTTTTTATACATTAACCTCTAATCCTTGATCTTTTTTACATGTTACAACTGTAATATGAATTATTTCAAAATGCTTGTCAGTTTTAAAATTGCCTTAAATTATCCTAATAGTTTTTATGGTCATTCCCTCAAATTGCTTTAGTTGTACGCCCCCTTTTTCTTAATTTAGGTCGTCCTAACTTTGCAAAGGCGTTTGACAAAATACGCCACGAAGAATTGATGGAGATGCTTGGCAGCCTTGACATATTTGGGAAAGACCCAAGAGTAATCAAGAATCTCTACTGGCAGAAGACTGCCTTCATACGGACAGGCAACGAAATCAGCAATTATACTAAGTTTGAAAGGGGCGTAAAACAAGGATGCGTCTTTTCGTCGGATCTATCCAACTTATACAGCGAGACTATTCTGAGAACCCCAGAATTTATGTTAGGATTCGTCATCGGAGACCACGATTTAAACAATATAAGGTACGCAGATGATACAGTGCTGATAGCAGACACAGAAAGGAAACTACAAGACCCCCTACAGACGGTAACTGAATAGAGAGACGAGAAAGGACTACAAATAAACGGCAAGAAAACCAAAGACATGGTCATCAGCAAAAAGGGTAGCCCAAATTGCCAATTACAGGTGAGGGACTCTAAAATGAAGCAGGAGCAGAAATTTAAATATCTAGAAAGTGTTCTAACAGAAGACGGAAAGTGCGACACTGAGATCCGAAGGCGAATTGGCATGGAGAAAGAAGTTTAGTAACGTATTAAGAAACAGCACAATTTCACTAGAAACAAAGAGGAGATTACTGGATTGCTATGTGATGTCGGTTCTTCAATATAGCAGTGAATGTTGGACAATATCTTCAAAGATGAAAGAAAAACTTGAAGCAGCTGAAATGTGGTTCTACAGAAGGATGCTGCGGATATCATAGACCGAGCATGCGAGCAATGATGAAGCTTTGGAAAGGATGGAAACGAAAAGAAAATTAATAGTGAGCATTAGGAAGAAACAACTGAAGTTCCTGGGACATGCAATGAGGAAGGAGAGCTTGGAGAACCTGTTACTAACAGGCCAGATATAGGGAAAAGAGACAGAGGAAAGCAGCGGATAACATATTTCAAGGACCTGATCAGGTGGATGACTGAACGAGGGTAGCATGGTGCAACAGGAGAAATCGTGCTAAGAGCCACCAGGGATAGAGAGATGTGAAAAACCAAGCTCGCCTACGTTCCGAAAGGACACGGCACATAAAGAAAGAAAGAACTTTATTCAAAAATTTTTTTTTTTTGTATCAGCGTAATTTCCCTGCCCGTGAAAGGGGCGGGGCTTTGAACAGTTTTTACTCTTCTTATTCCATATTCAGTGTTGCATACGTTCTGAAAACGATTTTCTTTTTTGTTTTTTTTGAATTTGAGAATATTTTTTCCAAAGTTGGACATTTATACTTGTCTCTCATATGACTTTTTCTACAATATTTACATATTATTATGGATTTGGTATCACTCGGTCTATATGAATCGAATTCTTCTTCTAGTTGATTGAATTATCTAACCAATTCTAATCGCTGCAAAAAATAACTTTCAAACTCATTCTGCTACTCTACAGACAGTCTAGTACTTTACGTTCTGCAAGCCTTCAATTAATCGAAGAAAATTAATTCATCTTTTGTAGTCATATCGTGTGCACCCAATTTTTAAAATTCACATTACGCCTCTTCGGATTAACTCTTACATCAGACCTCAAGTGGAATAACTATATAGAATCCGTAGCTAAATCCGCTGCTAAGAAAGACGGTTTTCTGTGAAGGGCCAGGAAGTTTTTTCCCGCCCGAAAAATTCTGCACATATACAAATCGACCATCCGCCCGTGCATTGAATATTGCTGCCATCTCTGGTCGGGTGCTCCTGCTATCCACTTAGGTGTTATTGACCAAATCCATCGGAGAATCTGTAATGTGATCGATCCAGATTTGGTAGCTAGGATACAGTCGCTTTCTCACCGACGCAGTGTGGCTTCCCTGTGTCTCTTCTACAAATACCTTCATGGCTTCCGCTCCGATGAACTGATGCCCTCTATATATGAAATTACTCGAGCCTCAAGATTAGCAACTAGGTCCCACCATTTTATTATGAAACCAATAAAATGTAAACGCAAATTCGACTTCACCAGCTTCTTTTCTCGCACTTACTGCCTGTGGAATTCCCTGCCGCATACCTGCTTTCTCGACAGCTACAATCTTCAAGAATTTAAATGTAAAATCAATAGTCATCTCCTGTCTCACTAACTTACATTCCCTCTCTCATGCTTTTTTCTCCATCCACTCCACTCTCAACAGTATTCTCTTTCTTCTCATACTCTCTTCCTGACATCCAATGTAACTTGTCACTCTTTCTCATAACATTCCTCTTATGTAACCCCCTGCACAACATTGGCAGTAAACTGCCTTGCTTGTGGCCACACGATTATAAAAAAAAAACACTACTTTACTCGTTCTTATAATCT
>JBBBDQ010001287.1:3177500-3220000 GCA_037127315.1 Ascarosepion bandense
AAGCAAATTAAAAATTATCTAATTCAATGATGTCTTAGTTTTATTGCATTTTTTATTTTACGATTCAGGGTACGTATTCTGTAACTGGTGGTTTTGTTTGACAAAAAACATTTGCTGATTTAAATTCTCCAAGGACTTGTGCTGATAATTAATTTAAAGATTAAGTCCTAGAAAAAATAATTTCTCAAAATTTCATAAAATTATATATGTAGATAGTAACAGATATAAAAAATGATAAGAACTTCTAAAACCGAAACATTTTTAATCTAATAGCTTTCATTCGTGAATAACTCAAGAATGTCTCATTAAAATCTGCCAATTATTGGATTTTTGCAAGAATTTTCAAATCAATGTCTTTTTCATCACAGAAAGACGCTAAAATGTTTTATACTAATTTATTTTCACCGCTGACGTCAGGAGAAAATAAGCCAAAATCTTTAGGTTAAAATAGGATTCAAATATATTTTAAAAATGCAAAAATACATTGGTCATTCTGTTATATAGCGACAAATAACAAACACGGGTGTATATAAAAATATATGACTTATATTTTTATTGATGAACGATGGACCGTGTGGCACAAGGCAGAGAATTGAGAGCGCGCTTCTAATGGGATTTCGACGGGAGCTGGCCTCTCTGCTTAGCTCGTCTAGCTTCTTCTTCGACTTCTCGAGACTCTTCTGTCGAGGATGACTGACTTCTTCTTCTTGTCTACTTCTGGAGACCGTCAAGACTGACTGGGTTCGACTTCTCTTCTACTGTCGACTTCTGGAGACTCGTCTGTGACTTCTTGTTTCGAGGCCTTTATATATCTTCCAAGTTTTGCCTCGATTCGCGACGCCTACTCGACGCCTACGTAATTTCTCAGAGTCACTTCCGCATCTGTCGGAAATAGGGTCAAACAAACATCCGTTCCTTTCAATGACCGGAAACACCCACGCTTCATCGCCTTCTTCGGTCGGGCCAGATTATTATATTACAATTCCTCTTAGTAATAGCATTAATATTTTGAAGATAATTTTTTTTAAATTTTGGTCCTTTAAACGTATATGCTCATTTTTGTCGAATGATAGTTATTAAATACAATCGACATTTTAACTTCAACCATGGCCTCCTCACGATATCGGAATCTCCTGCATCTCTTTTGAAAGGTGACCTTGTTTAAATTGGTGAATGCTGTCATAATACTTGCATTTAGTTTATCTTTGATGCTACAAAAGTTTTTTTTTTGTTTCTCGCTCAACTCCGCCCCACATAGAATGATCAAGGTGGTTGAAGTCTGGGAAGTTAGGGGTCTGAATAAAAGAGTTATGTGTTCACCGAAATTGTCTTCCAGCAATGACGGTTCTCCTGCTTGTGTAGCATGATGCAGATTCAAGTTACCAGACACGGGGTATTCCAGGAGCCTCCCTCTTAACCCCTGGCAGCAACTGTGAGTTCTTTTCTCATCAGAACGATCAGAAAGAGATTTCCGAGCTGCTGTACCTTCGTAATCACGATTAGACTCATCCAACTCTTTCCGAATCCTCTGAACGGTCCACAGCTTGACACCTAAACACTCTTAAATGTTTATATTGGTTATTCCGGCGCCAATGTTAAAACTTACAGTCTAGTGTTTCCAAATTTCTGGTGAAGTGAAATGTGTCATGGGGATCTTTCTCACACTGACGGTTCCCAACAACTGATCCTACCATATTTTACAGTCGACAAAATCAAAACACACAACACATCCGCGTGAAATCAAAAACTGACAGTTTTCACATTGCACTCTCTCTCTATATATATATATATATATATATATACAAGCAGAATAGCCGGGCGTTGCTCGGGTGTAATGAAAGCTTTAAAACTAATCCATGATCCTGGAGCTAGCTCAGACTCAGCCTAAAAGATATATGCGTGAAGTTTGGTGAGAATCGGATAAAAATTGTGAATTTGTATAAAGAACATACAGACAGATAAACAGACACACACACAAACATCATGTCTTTTATATATATATTATCGATTTTCTACACTATTGTAAGAACTGTAACCTTGAAACTTCTGAATATCGTGTCTTATGTCTTTGTTTATGAGTGTATCAAATTTGATTAAAATCGGACCTCTCCTTCTATAACCCGATTTTTTCCATTATCGATTTTCGATATTTATCGGGGGTACCTCGACACAAAACCTAACTAAGAACACTCACAGATGCTTATAGTACAACTCTGTAAGTTCTCAAGAAAATTGGTTAAGCTGTTTCGGAGTCTATAGATAACGGACACACACACACACACATACACACACACAGACAAAGTTCCATTTATAAATAAGTTTATATATATATATATATATATATATATATCTTTCTCTCTCTCTCTCTCTCTCTATATATATATATATATATATATGGAAACTATTATAAAGGTATAAAATAGAGGGAATATTCAAATATATATATATATTCTCTATATATATATCTTTATCTCTCTCTCTCTATATATACATATATCTTTATCTCTCTCTCTCTCTATATATATATATATCTTTATCTCTCTCTCTCTCTCTCTCTCTCTCTCTCTCTCTCTCCATATATATATATATATATATATATATATGCTTCACTCTTCAGAAATGAATTGAGTTCTTTCGGCGACTGGTGTGTATATAGATTGCTTATGTACAATGAGTTAAAATTTCCCTTCTCTGATTCCATGCGCCTATGGCTTTGTGGCTAGCGTCTTCGACTGACTCCATATCCGTCGAGTTTCGATACCGGCCAGAAGCAAGTGGATGTGCTGTGATACATCTAAACAAGTTTCTATGTGGATGACTATTTTGCTCTCATTACGATTTAACTCTCTAGAGAAGAAAATTTTAAAAACTGTTTCCACTTCTGCCATATATGCATTACTCTTTAGAAATGAATTGAGTTCTTTCACTGACTGGCGTGTGTATAGACTGCTTATATACAACACGTTAAAATTTCCCTTCTCTGATTCCATGCGCCTATGGCTTAGGTGGTAGCGATTTAAAATCCAGAAGAAGATTTGTTAAATAATCCTAATGGATCCTAGTAATATTAGGTCAATTATTAAAACTGATCCAACAGAGAGCCCGATGTAACTTTAATTTTCTTTTAAAATTGTTCATGATTTAATATAATAGACATTCATTGTCTACTATGTTTAATCATTCATTGTATATTGCCTAATATTACGTTTAATGAGATATATTTTATTGGCCAATCTTTGTCTTTTTTTTCACCTAATAAAAGGCAAGTTAAAGACATTTAAGCACAACAGTCGGTCTACGACATGATGATCACCAAATAGCTTCTATATGTAGATGCTAAGTACAGAACTTTAAATATCTGGGAAGTGTTTTAACAGAAGAGAGAAAGTGAGATGCGGTGAATCGAATGCGTATTGGGATGGCCAAGGATTCATTCCAGAAGTCTTAAGAGACAGGAAAATTTCGATGGAAACAAATAAGAGATTACTGGATTGTCATGTGATGTCTCTCTTTCAATATGGCAGCTAATTCTGGACAATCTCATAAAAGATGAAGGAAAGACTTGAAGCAACGAAATGTGGTTATACAGAAGGATGTTGAGGATACCATGGACTCCAGCAAGAACGAGTTTTTGGAGAGGGTGGGAACAAAAAAGAAACTGATACTTAACATCAAGAAAAGACAGCTGAAGTTCCTGGGACAGGTAATGAGGAAGGAAGGCTTGGCGAACCTGAAGCTCACGGGACGGATAGATTAGAAAAGAAGCAAGGTAAAACAACGCATGAAGTAACTTATGAATTTGATACACATGGTTGGTGGAAGGGTGATTGAATGTGATAACAGGGAATGGGGTATTAACAGGGAATGGGGTATTAAGAGCGACAAGGAATAAGGAGATGTGGTAGGCGAGGTTCGTCTACATCCTGAAAAGAATGGTACAAAGAAGAAGAAGAAGAAGAAGACAATAGTGTCACTAAGATGCAAAGGTCACTGGGGAAAAGACAATAAATGAATAGAGACATGGAAAATGGAAAATCTTTGTCTAATGTTCGTAAGCAATTTGGTACAAGAAAAGGTGAAAGAAATAAAGAGACTGTGACAGACAGATAGATAGATAGATAGATAGATAGATAGATAGAGTGATAGATAGATATAAAAAGATGGAGATAGATATAAAGAACAGAAAAAAGATAGATAGACAGACAGACATACAGACATAAGAAGACTGAGATAGATAGATAGATAGATAGATAGATCAGAAGATAGATGGACAGACAGGCATCAAATGACTGAGATATATAGATAGATAGATAGATAGATAGATAGATAGATAGATAGATAGATAGATAGATAGATAGATATGTAAGGACTTAGAAAATGAGTGAGAGATAGAAATACAGAAAATATGAAGAAAAAATGAAGAGACGGTGACAGATATACTGGAAAATTGTAGGTGACAGGAAGTTAATAAACAGGAAGTTTCACAGGCGAAAGAAGAATCTATAAAAATAGAACTTACGGTTGCATGTAAATAATTTAACGCTCAATCTAACGGTGCCGTAGTTTTTGTGGAAATAAATCGAAAGCAGTACTTTCAGAGCGTTCCTTGCGGAAACAGTGGCTTTCTTTTGATGTGTCGTGAATGATAAACGCTACAATTTGTTGCCCGAAAACTTGTTCTCACATTTAAACGGTGTCGATGTCTTTTTTGTGGCTATTAAATAAGCAAAACATAAATGTAAATAAGATAAGAAAATAAATTTGATAACTATAAGCAATAAAGCAAGTAAATTATGAGTTCGGTACGATAAATAAGAGCAAATAAGATTAATCATTGGGTGATCAAGTCTATTGGGAAAAGAATTTATAAAAACACCTTCCATTTGTACTTATATCTCATTTGATAGGCATTTTTCGGATGTCTGTCATTTAATATTCTTGGAGCAAAATGATAGATATCGCGTACGTCACACGCACATATGCACATAGATATTACATATATATTTATATAGTATAAATATCAATATATATATGTGTACGCACACACGCACTCACATATATAAGTATAAATATATATATATATAACATATATATACATATATGAGATATATATATATATATAGATATATATATTTATATGTATATCCTCAAATATATATATATATATATATATATATATATATATACAGTCATTCGCAGATAGATCTGTTTCGCTCATTAGTACGGTTAGACAGCCGATTGTCTTTTACCCAGCATTGAAACTTGACCACATTGGCGTCAGTCGACGATTCTACCTCTGAGCTATGGAGGCTCGGTAGAAAGAGGCAGACTTTTTAGCGTGTATATTATCATTATACACTCCCAATAGCTGAGAGTGTTCTAATTCATTGCAGAATGAACGATGCGTAGATGCGAGAGTAGCTACTGATTTTCAAAGACTACCAGTCTTCCAGAGTGTAAGAGCGTAAATAGTCATATATATATATATATATATATATGTGTGTGTGTGTGTGTGTGTGTGTGTGTGTGTGTGTGTGTGTGTGTGTGTATATATATATTCGAGGATACAACCGATGAGGACCCAACTTCCACAGCGATATGAATTAATTTGATGAATGAGCTTCTTAAACAATTTCGTAAAAGAAAGAAAGATATGAAAAAGCTTTGACAGACAGGTGGAATGAAATAAGTAAATAAAGAAAGAAGGAAAGAAAGAAATAATTGAAAAAAATGAATAGATAGATAGATAGATCAAAAGAAATATGCTGAGATAGAAAGAAAGAAAGAAAGAAAGAAAGAAAGAAAGAAGAGAGATAGATAGATAGATAGATAGATAGATAGATAGATCAAAAGAAATATGCTGAGATAGACAGACAAGGGACAGACAGACAGACAGACAGACAAAGAAAGAAAGAAAGAAAGAAAGAAAGAAAGAAAGAAAAGATAGATAGATAGATAGATAGATAGATAGATAGATAGATCAAAAGAAATATGCTGAGATAAACATACAGGCAGACAGACAGACAAAGAAAGAAAGAAAGAAAGAAAGAAAGAAAGAAAGAAAGAAAGAAAGAGAAGATAGATAGATAGATAGATAGATAGATAGATAGATAGATAGATCAAAAGAAATATGCTGAGATAGACAGACAGGCAAACAGACAGACAGACAGACAGAAAGAAAGAAAGAAAGATAGATAGATAGATAGATAGATAGATAGATAGATAGATAGATAGATAGATCAAAAGAAATATGCTGAGATAGAGAGACAGAAAGAAAGAAAGAAAGAAAGAGAAGATAGATAGATAGATAGATAGATAGATAGATAGATAGATAGATAGATCAAAAGAAATATGCTGAGATAGACAGACAGGCTGACAGACAGACAGACAGAAAGAAAGAAGAAATAAAGAAAGATAGATAGATAGATAGATAGATAGATAGATAGATCAAAAGAAATATGCCGAGATAAACATACAGGCAGACAGACAGACAGACAGGCAGAAAGAAAGAAAGAAAGAAAGAGAAGATAGATAGATAGATAGATAGATAGATAGATAGATAGATAGATAGATAGATCAAAAGAAATATGCTAAGATAGAGAGACAGACAGACAGACAGACAGAAAGAAAGAAAGAAAGAAAGAAAGAAAAGATAGATAGATAGATAGATCAAAAGAAATATGCTGAGATAGAGAGACAGACACACAGAAAGAAAGAAAGAAAATAAGAAAGAAAGATAGATAGATAGATAGATAGATAGATAGATAGATAGATAGATAGATAGATAGATATGAATAGATAGATAGATATGATAGATATGATAGATAGATAGATAGATAGATAGATAGATAGATAGATAGATAGATAGATAGATAGATAGTTAGTTAGTTTTTTGGGGGATAAAACAGCAAAAACTATTTTAAATATGACTGATTTGAACGTTTTTTTTTTTATCGGGAAACATTCTTTCGGGCTCTCCCGCCTTCTTTGATATTTAATATTTCCGCACACAAAATGTTTCTCAAAGGAAACAAGAATGTGTTGGTTAAACACCAACAGATTAAATGTTCTTCTTAGAACTTCATTTTTTCATTATTTTTTGAACAGCAATTTTGGCATATCAACAATCAATAGTCAATATAATCGTAATTATTACAACCGGTCTTTTATAAGCAGTTGATAAATTCATTCGTTGTGGTACAGTGGATATCGACTCGGAACGAGAAACAGGGGAGTCGAGTTCGAATTCCAGTAGAATCAATTGTATTCACTTACGCGCAAATACCCTTGGTAAAGGTATTAATCCGTCTCTTCCTTCCAGTTATGGGTTAAATAGCAAGACAGATTGGGTTCTATAGTTGCCTTGTCTCTTCATTCCAGTTATGGGTTAAATAGCAAGACAGATTGGGTTCTATAGTTGCCTTGGCTGTCAACCAGTCTACAGCAGAAAGCAATGGCAACATACTGCGGGATAATCTTCTGCCCAATCAGTCATGTCTCTTTCGAGACATGATCGCCCAAGCATATATCACGTATGGCACTTAACTGACTGACTGATAAATTCACTGTTAATTTTAAACTTTAATAAAACACCACGCTGAAAAATTATACCTTTTAGTAATCAGTATTAATAGATAAAGAACATATACAAAAATAATGTGTGGGCCCAATTTTTTATCATATAAAAATTTTAAACTGATCACCGATTTCTTGGGTAGAGTTTTTTTGTTTTTTTTAATCATATCACGCCGAGCATGGCGGTAACGCCACTGATGTGCAAGGGGCTACGTAAGAGTGAAAATATTGGAAAAGAGAAAAACCAGAAACCACATCTTAAACAGGAAACAAGGGATGAGCCTCTTCACCTGTTCAATAGACATGGGTGGAGTGTGAACCGGGCGATAGTTTAGTCTATCTACTCCAATTGAAAAAAAAATAAAATAATAAAAAAAAAAATGAGTGATTCTTCATTATTTTCTGAACAGGAATGTTGGCATATCAACAATCAATATTCAAAATAATTGTCATTATTAGAACGGGTCTTTTATAAGCAGTTGATAAATTCACTGTTAATATTAAACTTTAATAAAAAACCACACTGAAAAATTATACCTTTTAGTAATCAGTATGAATGGATAAAGAACATATACAAAAATAATGTGTGGGCCCAATTTTTTATCATATAAAAATTTTAAACTGATCACCGATTTCTTGGGCAGTGTTTTTTTTTTTTTTAATCATAGAACCCCGAGCAAGGCGGTAACGCCACTGATGTGAAGGGGGCTACATAGGAGTGAAAAGATTGGAAAAGAGAAAGTCGGAAAACCACATCCTAAACAGGGAACAAGGGATGAATCTCTTCACCTGTTCAATAGACGAGGGTGGGGCGTGAAACGGGCTATAGTTTAGTCTACATACTCCAATTGAAAAAAAAAAGAGTGAGAAGATTGGAAAAGAGAAAAACCGGAAACCGCATCTTAAACAGGAAACAAGGGATGAGCCTCTTCACCTGTTCAATAGACATGGGTGGAGTGTGAACCGGTGGCGTGGGGATGTGGGGTAATCTTCCTGATATGACAATGAACTTCATCTAGCAGCAAGGTCTCTGATCGGAGCGGAAGCACCTCTTAATTACTGTGTTCCCAGTTACACCCTGAACCGGAGTGAGAGCACCTGTCAGCGTCTCAACTATGGAAAAATAATGAATACCCACAGTGAGAAGGAAATATGAAAATGTCTTAGAAATATTAAAAGCAGTACATTTTCATCTTTAAAAAAATACCAGTCATAAACCATTAGGAAAAAATACCAAACGTCACAAGAAATTAAAATTTTATCATTAAATGACACCAAAAATATTTATAGTGGGGAATTTCTCAGGACCGTATTTTGAACGAAATGAATGCAGTACTTTGAATTTTGTTGTCATTTCTACTTTCACCGCACTAGGTCATTTTTATTTGAAGAAAACTCGAAATTTAAATCATGCGTTTTTTTTTTTGTTTTTTTGTTTTTTTTTTGTGTGTGTGTGTGTGTGTGTGCTTTATATCTAAATAAAAATTTATATCTGTCTGGCGATCTATCTATTACCCTATGTTTTCTTTCTTCGTATCTATCGACATATCTGGCTATCTGGGTAAATATGATTCTATTTATCTATATATATACGAAATATATAAAAGAGGGGCAGGTTATAGGGGGTGTCAGGAAGAGGGTAATAGAAGGATGAGAATACTTGTGTGATGTGGGTGGGAAGGGTGGAGAAAAGAGCTTGAGAGAAAGTTAGCGACATAACTACTGATCTAACATTTAAATTCTTGGAGATTGTAGCTGTCGGAGAATCAAGTTTTACGGAATGGAATTCCACAGGCGGGAAGTGCGAGAAAAGAACGTAGAGGACGTACGTTCGAATCCTGACGAAGAACACAAATTTTTCTCGCAAGATTTTCTGCCGATAGTGATCCGTTGAACAAAGTTAGTTGTTCTTTTCTCAAGGCAACCTTAGCTTTTTACATTTCGAAGATCAGAGATGTGAAACTCCTACCAATGAGCGAACTCACTCCAGCGATAATGAACTGCCAGATAACATTCTCTTCAAAAGGATGTGCCTCGTAGTTGTTTAATTCTTTTTTTTTCTGTCGTTATGAAGAACTGGAAATTGGAGAAATGAATATGGCGCCGATGGGCATCCGTAGAGCAAGTTGCAATGCTCAATTCTATGCGTATCGTTACAAGAACAACTGGGGATCGGTAATTGTGTCGGCAACTTTAATTACAGTGACAAAGATGTAAACATCGAAGAGACATAGTTCGACAACTAAGCCCTACGGCCCATATCTATCATTCACCGATATTTGGTATAGCCTCTTTCTCTCTCTCTCTCTCTCTCTCTCTCTCTCATATCCTATATATATATATATATATATATATATATGTTTCCTTTCTGTCATTATCTTTATTTCTCTTTCTCCATCTCATTCTCATTGGAGCGTTTCATTGGCTTCTTTCACGGTGCGTTTTCTCTCTGTCTCTCTTTCTTCAATTCTCGCGATTTTCTCTCTGTATCTCTCTCTATTTTCTCCTTCTCTACTTTTCATTTTTTCTTCTTTCTTTTTTTATTTCCCTCTTTCTTTTTCTTTCTTGCTTTCTATTTCTTCCATCTTTCTGTCTCTTTCGTCCTCTTTATTTTATTTTATTTTTTCTTTCTTTCTTTCTTTCTTTCTTTCTTTCTTTCTATTTCTTCCATCTTTCTGTCTCTTTCTTCCTCTTTATTTTATTTTTCTTTCTTTCTTTGTTTCTTTGTTTCTTTCTTTCTATTCCTTCCACTATTCTTTTTTCAACATTAACTTTTCTTTCTTTCTCTCTTTTTTCTTTTTTTCTTTCTTTCTTTCTTTCTTTCTTTTGTTCCAATATTCTGTCTCTCTTTTACATTTTAATTTTTTCTTTCTTTCTTTCTTTCTTTCTTTCTTTCCACTATTCTGTCTCTCTTTTACATTTTAATTCTTTCTTTCTTTCTTTCTTTCTTTCTTTCTTTCCAGTTTTCCATCTCTTTCTTTTTATTTTTCTTTTGTTTTTATTTGTTTTTTCTTTCTTTTCTCCTTCTATTTTTCTTTTCTCTCTATATTTTCGTGTTCCTTTTATCTCTTCATTTTTCTACCTTTATCTCTTCTCTTCCTCTCTTTTCCGTCTTTCTTTCTTTCTCTGTATATTTCTATCTCTCTTTCCTTTCCTTACACTGTTTGCTGTCTCTCTCGTCCTCGACCTCTCTCTCTTCCTTTCTTTCTCTTTCATTCTCTTTTTCTTTTTATTGCATATCTGGTTTCTTTTTCAATCTCTCTTTTCCTCTCACTCTACTATCATGTTCTATCTCTCTCTCTCTCTCTCTCTCTCTCTCTCTCTCTCTCTCTCTTTCATTCTCTTTCTAATAAAGTTAAACACAATTTCCCCACCTGATAGATATGAAAAAATGTTTCTAAATAAAAACTAAATGTATGCAGATGTGGAAGACATTTTCAAAAATGGCGTCATCAACATGTTTATGAAGAACGTCTGCACTTTGTGATGGGCACCATGAAAGCTTTTGTTGGAATTTGCAGACAAAAAATTTTTGCTAAGGGTTTCTTTTTTCTTTTCTTCTTCCTTTTTCTCTCCCACTTTTTTTTTTTTTTTTTTTTTTTTGACTGTGAGCTATTCAACTTTTGAATCCGTTCGCTAACGAATTCGGTGATATGATAAAAGCGATTTTTACACAGGTTCGTTAATGTTGGCACTAGGGAAAAATTAAAATGACACTGCAAGGTTCCGGTAATGGTTAGGGTGGGGGATGTATTCCGGAACGATTATTTTTATTATTATTAAAGATATTTTATTTTTGTAAGTAAACTGGTTAGGGAAAAATGTACACGGTTACTTTAATATACGTGCAGTCATAGTTAAAGAAACATGTATATACATACCTACATACAAAAATACGTAAACAGATAGATAGATAGATAGATAGATAGATAGATAGATAGATAGATAGATAGATAGATATCAACATAGCCCTGCCAGGACGTTGTGTTTAGAAATCTAAACATTAAAGATCCTACTAAATTTCCTGGCAAAAGCTTGTGACACGTTGTAGGCAAATATATATAGATAGGAAAAGATTCAGATATATATATATATATATATATAGTCACCCGCAGACAGATCGATTTCGCTGTATCACAGCTTATCAGTACGCTTAGACATCCGACTGCTTCAAGCCAGGATTGAAACCCGACCGAATCAACATCAATTAATGATTCTACCTCAGAGATATTAGCGCTCGGTTGAAGAATGCGGACTTTAGCGTGTTATATACAATGCAAACACACGCCAGTAGCCGAGAGTGTTCAAATTCATTACTGAATGAACGATGCGTCGATGCGTGGGTAACTACTGTTTTTATAAAGTCTACCATTCCTCCATAGTGCTCAATTGGGGAGTGAGAGCGTAAATAGTTATCCACAGACAGATCTGTTTCGCTGTATCACAGCTCATCAGTACGGTTAGACATCCGATTGCTTTTAGCCAGAAATAAAAACCCGACCGAATTGTCATCAGTCAGCGATTCTACGATGCGTGATTAGCTACTGTTTTTTTCTTTTTTCAAATTCTACCATATATATATATATTAGTCATCCACATAAAAGCTCATTTGTGTGACTAGACACATCCACTTGCTTCTGGATAGAAATTCGATACCCCCTAAGCCATAGGCGCATGGAATCCAAGAAGGGAAATTTTAACGTGTTGCATATAAGCAGTGTATACACACGGCAGTCACCGAAAGAACTCAATTCATTACTGAAGAGTAATGCTTATACCGTAGAAGTGGAAACTTTTATTTTTTTTTCTCTAGAGTGTTCAATCGTAATGACAGCATAATATATCAGTCATCCACTTACAAACCTGTTTCGCTGTATCACAGCTCATCAGTGTGGCTAGACACATCCACTTGCTTCTGGCCGAGATCGAAACTCAACCGATTTCGTGTCAGTCGGAGTCGCTATTCGCTAAGCCATAGGCGCATGGAATCGGATACAACCCAAAATGCCAAATACAGGTGGGGGATAACAGAATCAAACAAGTCCAAGAATTTAAGTACCTAGGAAGTGTTCTAACAGGAGATGGAAAGTGCGACACGGAGATCCGAAGGCGAATTGGCATGGCAAAGGACGCGTTCCAGAAGATGAGCAAAATACTAACACACAGGAAAATCTCAATAGAAACGAAGAAAAGAGTGCTAGACTGCTACGTGATGTCAGTTCTTCAATACGGCTGTGAATGCTGGACAATATCATCGAAAATGAGGACAAAACTAGAAGCGGCCGAAATGTGGTTCTACAGAAGGATGCTACGGATATCGTGGACTGAGCATACAAGCAACGACGAAGTGTTAGAAAGAATGGCAACAAAAAGGAAATTGATGCTGAGCATCAGGAAGAGACAACTGAAGTTCCTGGGACATGCAATGAGGAAGGAGAGCCTAGAGAAGCTGATACTGACTGGACAAATAGAAGGAAGGAGAGATAGAGGAAGGCAGAGGATAACATATTTGCAAGGTCTGATCAGGTGGATGACGGAACGGGGGTTGCCAGGAGCAACAGGAGCAAACATACTAAGAGCCACAAGGGATAGGGAGACGTGGAGATCCATGATCGCCTACGTCCTGAAGGGACAAGGCACATAGAAGAAGAAGAAGAAATAGTGTATACACACGCCAGTCATCGAAAGAACTCAATCCATTTCTGAAGATTAACGCATATATCGCTGTTTTTGAAATTTTCTTCTCTAAAGATCTCAATTGTAATGAGAGCATAATAAATTAGTCATCCACATATAAACCTGTTTCGCTGTATCCCAGCTCATCAGTGTGGTTAGAAACATCCGCTTGCTTCTGTTATCTCTTAACTACTTGACCCTAGTTCTTTCCACACCGCCCTGTATATCCTTTCTTTTCTCTCCACCTTTGCAACTGTCATCACACCTGTATTCCCATCCTTCTCTTGCTCCTTTCCAACTGGTTCGTCTTTCTCTTCACTCTCTTCTACCTAATCTTTTTACTCTTATGTAGCTCCCTGCACATCAGTGGTGTTACCGCCTTGCTCGGGGTGATGTGATTAAAAAAAACGAAATATATATATATATATATATATATATATATATATACGGGGTGATGAGTTCATATTTCTTTATTTCCAGCATGCGTATTTGAAATTTTTCGATTGAACAGTATGGTCGGGTCAGTTGGGCACCGTCTATGTGAAAAGAGCCAAATAACCCAATTTACATCACCAGAATTGTGGCTAATCTTTTCGTGGTTGCTCTAACAGGAACATTTAAATGCAATGTCAATACTCATCTATTAACCACTGGACTCTAGCTCTCTCCCCACCCCCGTACATACTTCCCTTTCTCTCCACCTATGTATCTGTCATCGCACCTGCATTCTCAGCTTTCTATTGCTCCTTTCTAACTAGTTTGTACTCCTCAATCTTTTTACAGTTATGTAGCCCCCAGCTCATCAGTGGCATTTCTGCCTTGCTCGGGGTGAAATGATTTAAAAAAAAATCTCAGAGTGTTTGGGTGTCAATCTGAGGACAGTGCAGATGATTCGGAAAAAGATAGTATCTGGTCAACATGAAGGGGTTTGGACGGATCACTGGTGATAGTGACTTTAACCCTCCGTTCCTCTTCCCTCTTAACAAGGAGGCAGCCCTTGGTCGGAAGGGTGGTTTTTAGAAGATCATATGTTTGACCACCGAGCTTTTAACAGATATCACAGTGTGTTATATAAGAATTTCAAAATGAAAAATATTGGATAGAAAAATGTTTATCGTTTGCTGGCGAACAGGTGTTTGTATCGATGGAACGAGAGGTGCTGACGAAAACAATACAAGTAAGAAAAGCGATCCCTGCTTGGATTAAACCAAATTATTGTTTTCGTATGTGTAAATAGAATTAACTCACTTTTAGTGTTTGAATAAAGAGATACAGAATAATAAAAAAAAAGGATCAGCTCCATCTTGAACGACAAAAGACAAATACAATCTACCGAATCCGTTTCGAATCCCGCCGGGGGTACATTTAGCTTTAACAAAATTTCTCGAATATTTAGGCTGGTAAAAGAAAAAAAATATATTTGTGAAAAAATATATATATTTAGGTCGAATCGGATTATTAGTTTACAAAATAAAGCTATTTAACTAAAACTACTGTTGCAAATTTTCAAAATAATGGAAATATCTGAATTTCGTATGTTGATAAAGTATTGATTTCTGATGGGAAAATACTGTTCAAGCAAAGCAATGGCTTGATAAGTGTTATTCGGACTCTGCTCCGTAGGAAACAAAGGTTAAATGGTGGCATGCTGACTTTAAACGCGATCGTACAAACACAAATGATGCTGAACGCTCAAAAACCGGCAATTGTCCTGGTAAACACACACAAAAAAAATCCACAAAATATATTAGGCAATCGCAAATTGAAGTAGTGTGTGATAGCAGATGAGTTGAACATATCAGAAAGCAGATTATTCGTCATTTTGCATTAATATGTGTCAATGAGAAAGCTGTGTTGAGAGTGGGTGCCGCGTTTGGCCACAGCCGATCAAAAACAACAACGCGTTAACGATTCAAACCGCAACGCAACAAGAAAGAGTTTTTCCGTAAATATGTGACAATTGATGCAACATGGGTCCTACGCTTCAACCTTGAGTCAAATCGACAGTCAGCTGAGTGGATAGCAGCAGGTGAAATCCGTCCAAAGAGACCAAAAAACAGAAACATCAGCAGGCAAGAATTTGATCTTTGTATCTTGGGTTGCGCAAAGTATTTTGTTCATCGATTATCTTGAGAAAGGAAGAACCATCAGTAGTAAATATTATATAGCATTAATGGTGCGCTAAAGAAAGAAATCGCGAAAAAACGGCCATACTCATCTCACCGTTTCGCAAGTCGATCGCAACGATTGCAAAACTACATGAAATGCATTTCGAATTGCTTCCGCGTCCACGGTATTCTACAGATCTGGTAAACCTCAAAAATATGCCCCCAGAGAAAGAGATTTGGCTCCATTAGAGAAGTGAAATTGGAAAATGAGGCGTATTTTGGGGTCAAAGACAAATTGTTTTACAAAAAGGCATGGAATTGATGGAAAATGTTTTTCTTTGGTGTTACCAAACGTTCAGACCTTAAATCATATTCAAGACAATCTTTAAACTCACCCGCAAGAACCTTTTGTTATAGCAATGTTCTTGTGTAGAATATTCTCAACACTCCCAGTGGATATTCTAAGAGCATTGGCTATTTGGTTTATAATCAATCACCTTTCATCCATCACTATATAGTGAACACAGTCAATGTTTTCCATGTTGCTGCCAGACGTCCTGACATTTTGTCATATTGAAAACAATCAACCCACTAACAAGTAACTATTTTTTTATACCAAGGTCATTTTACGGAATATTCTCAACTCTCTCATTGGCTATTTGATTTTGAGTCAATTGCCTTTCATCTATCACCATGTAGTAAACACGATCAATATTTTTTTTTTTTTTTTTTTTTGGTGACAGATGTCCAGACCTTAGCTCCTGTTCAACAAATTCCCTCCTCTTAAATTCACATTTAACCTGTTGATAAATATTGAGCGTCATCGCGTAATGTTGCAACCATGTCATCATGAATATCCTTGGGGACTATACTCATTTTCTACAGATATTGGAAGGAACCGCAATACCTGATTTTATCCATTTCCAAAAACAATTGCTATGAGTTATTTGAAGTCTTTCTAGAATTTTTTTTTTAGGGGGCTACATAGAGTGGAGAAAGGATGGTTAAATATAGGAAATGTCAGTGTGTGGGTGATAGGCGGGTAAGGATACCGAGAATGAGGGTTGGGTAGATGAGAGTGTTGTGAGAATAGTTGGGAGTTAGTGTGATAGGAGGTGTCTATTGACCCTACATTTAAACACCTGGAGATTGTAACTGTCGGGAAAGCAGACTTGTGGAAGGGAGTTCCACAGGCGGGAAGCGCGAGAAAAGAAGCTGTTGGAGTAGAATTTACGGTTACATCTTATTTGTTTAACTGTAAAAGGGTGGGACCTAGTTGCTAATCTAGTATCTCGTGTAAATTCGTGCTTAGGCGGCACCAGTGATCTAAGCTCATCGGAGCAGAAGCCATGAAAGTACTTGTAGAAGAGGCACAGGGAAGCTACATCACGCCGGTGTGAGAGCGGCTGCAGCCGGTCTGCCAAGTCAGTATCAACCACGTTACAGATCCTCCTTTGTATTTTGTCAAGAAGCCCAAGGAGAGCAGCAGGGGCACCCGACCAGATATGGCAGCAATATTCAATACACGGGCGGATGGTAGATTTGTATATGTGCAGAATAGTTTCAGGTGGGAAAAATTTCCGGGCCCTGCACAAGGAGCCCACTTTCATAGCAGCAGATTTGGCAATGGATTCAATATAGTCATTCCATTTGAGGTCCGCCGAGAGTGTAAGACCAAGGAGGCGTAGTATTTTACTCTCTGGGAGGCTAGCCTGTCCCATAATGGGAGGTAGATGCGATTGTCTATGGTGGTTAGTTGATAACAGCTTTGTTTTGGAGGCATTGAAATTTACCAACCATTTCCTACCCCAGGTCACTACGGATTGGAGGTCCCTTTCAAGTACGGCAGCGAGGTTCACTTTGTCGTCCAGACCTGGTTTCTGATCGATGCGGGAGTAGATTGTTGTGTCGTCGGCATACATGCCAACTTGGGATCTAATGGTGTCGGGGAGATCATTAATGTAGATCAGAAAGAGCGTGGGACCTAGGATAGAACCTTGAGGGACGCCTACAGATGTCATTTTTACCTGGACAAAATCAATGATATTATTAATAAGAAAAGTTGAAATTAATGAGTGCAAGATTTCACAGCTCTCCTATCATTAATTCAGAGTTAGCATATAAATTTTTCAGCCCTTCTTTAAACATTCAGGTGTCATTTTACCTGGACAGAATCAATCAGAATCAGAATCAATAAGAATTGATGAAATTAATGAGTGCAAGATTTCACAGATCTCCTATCATTAATTCAGAGTTAGCATAAAAAAATTTTCAGCCCTTCTTTAAACATTCAGGTGTCATTTTACCTGGACAGAATCAATCAGAATCAGAATCAATAAGAATTGATGAAATTAATGAGTGCAAGATTTCACAGCTCTCCTATCATTAATTCAGAGTTAGCATGAAAATTTTTCAGCCCTTCTTTAAACATTCAGGTGTCATTTTACCTGGACAGAATCAATCAGAATCAGAATCAACAAGAATTGATGAAATTAATGAGTGCAAGATTTCACAGCTTTCGCATCATTCCTTCAGAGTCAGCCTATGCATTTTTCCTCCTAATACTTTTCAAGTCTTTCTTGAACATTCGGATGCAAATTTACCTGGACAGATACTACAATTCCATTAATATGAAGAGTTGAAATTCATGAGTGAAACATTCCACTTTTTGCATCATTCTTTTTATAGTCAGTTTATAAAAATTTCAGCCCACCTTCGTGAATCTGAAGACTTCTTTGAAAATTAAAATATAAGTTTACCTGGAAAGAAACAATATCCTTATAAATAAGAAAAGAGAATTCATGGCCATTTTGTCTATATCCTCACTTCCGCTACATAAGTTAGAAAACCGAGACTGCGACGCCATTGCAATGACTAAGCGTTCTATATTTTATTTTTAATCTCTCTTTGTTCTCAGCTTGCCACTACGCCAAGAGCTACACTTGCTAGAGCTTGTGATACTTATATCCTGAAAGGGTAAGGATGACATTACGTTCGTCGGCAGAAAACATTTTTTATTTATTGACTCAGTCTCAGCAACTGCCTCTGATCTATTTCAACTTGTCAGTTCTCCATCCCTCGCCGTCATTCGTCTTGGCGCGCTTCCTTTTATGATTGGAAGTGGGCGACCAAGTATCTAAATAGCGGTGTTACCAGAATATTCGTCAACGTCTTGCTGGAAAAAAAAAAAAGCGTCGCAGAAGGAGAACGTATTTTAAACCGCGCTTGTGGGCGAAATTACTCGATGCAATAGTTTTAAATATTTCATGGATGGCCGTACGGGAAAAATGATACAGAATATAGGATATATATGATGCGACTAGAAATTATAGTACTGTGCAAAAGTATTAGGACAATAACTATTTTATCTTTTATTAGGCATATTGACAGAAAATAAAAAAATAATTTAAGTAACTTTATTTGATTTACTAAACAAATGCTTGAACAAGAAAAATACTTATGACAAAATAAATTTAATATTCAGTATAATAGCTTTTTGCTTTGAAATAATAAAATAATAACGACAATTTACCAATCGTGCTTAGTATACGGCGAAACAGATCTGTCTGCGGATGACAATATATATATATATATATATAATCGCACCTGCTTTCTTATCTTTCTAATGCTCCTTTCTAACTAGTTTGTACTCCTCACTCTTTTCTAATTAATCTTTTAACAGTTATGTAGCCCCCTGCACATCAGTGGCATTTCCGCCTTGCTCGGGGTGAAATGATTATATATATATATATTACTGTGCAAAAGTATTCGGACAATAACTATTTCATCTTTTATTAAGCATATTGACAGAAAATAAACAATTTAATTAAATAATTTGATTTGGTTTACTCAAGAAATACTTTAACAAGAAAAACTTACTTCTGACAAAATAAATTTAATATTTAGTATAATAGTCTTTCGCTTTGAAATAATAAAATAATTGCGACATTTTACCAATCGCACCTAGTATATATCTAATTCATCTAAACTTATTTATAAATGGAACTTTGTCTCTGTGTGTGTGTGTCTCTGTGTGTGTATCCGTTACCTGTAGACTCCAAAACGGCTGAACCAATTTTCTTGAAAATTTACACAGTTGTACTATAATGCGTCTGCGAGTGTTCTTAGCTAGGTTTTGTGTCATGGTACCCCCGATAAATATCGAAAATCGATAATCGAAAAAAGTCGGGTTATAGAATGAGTGGTCAGATTTTAATCAAACTTGATACACTCATAGACAAAGACATGAGAAACGATATTCAGAAATTTCAAGGTTGCAGTTCTTAAGATAGTGCATAAAATTTGATATCGATACCAGGAAACCAAAATTTAATTTACATCCATTCATTTTTCTTTCAGTCTACAATTTCGCTTTAACTGGAAACAACTATTGCTTTTTAGTCTTTCGTGCCAACGTCCAAAGAGTCTGAGCTCCAGGACCATGGATTAGTTTTAAAGTTTTCATTACACCCGAGCAACGCCGGGCTATACTGTTAGTATATATATATATATATATATATATATATATATATATATATATATATATATTACTGTGCAAAGGTATTATGACAATAAATATTTTATCTTTTATGAGGCATATTGACAGAAAATAAGCAATTTAATTAAATAATTTTATTTGATTTACTCAACAAATGCTTTAACATGAAAAACTACTTGTGACAAAATAAATTTAATATTTAGTAAAATAGCCTTTTGCTTTTATCACAGCCTTCATTCTCTCAGACTTTGACATCACAAGATTCTTCAGTGTATCTAATGCCAAGCAGCTTGTATTTTTTCCTTAAGTGTGTTATCAATTTTTTTATCGAAAATATTCCATAGATGTTCAATATGATTGAGATCAGGGCTTTGTGGGGGCCCAATTCACATTCCGAATACTTACCTCTTCTTCCTGTTTAGTTAAATAAATCTTACAAAGGTTTGAAGTATTTTTAAAGTCATTTTCTTGTTGATAAGTAAAAGCCTTTATTCTGCACCTTTGTGCAATTGTTAGTTCTGTTACCTTTGGCATTGTGAGCAGATTAAAAAATAAATTATTTGCCAAATTCAAAAATAAAGTTCAAATTTTGACTCGTCCGTCCAGAGTACTTTCGTCCACTGATCTACCGACAAATCCTTGTGTTGTTTTTCAAATTCTAAGCGCTTTCTTACATTTACTTCATGCAACAATGGTTCTCTAACTGCTACTCTCCCATACAATCGACTTTCACAAAGCCTTCTGGTAACTGTGGACCTAGAAACTTGTTCATTTTTAGAAAGCAGTTTGTTGCACTCGTCCCTTAATTCACAGGTTGTCTTCTTCCAGTCTCTCAGACTAGATATTTAACCTTTTTATCAGATAGTTTCCTTGTCCGTCCATTCCTCTTCTTTGTTTCAAAGTTCCAAGTTTCTTTTTCTCTATCCAGGTTGTATTTCACTGTATTTGGGGAACATTTGATGTCAGCTGCAATCCTTCTAAGCGTCCACCCAACGTCTCTTAAAGCCTTTATTCTGCTCCTTTGTGCAATTGTTAGCTCTGCTACCTTTGGCATTGGGGGCTGCTTAAAAAATGAATTATTTGCAAAATTCAAAAATAAAGAGCACTTGCATAAACTACTCGGTGGTCAGACAGCTAACTATTATCAAAATAAAGTTTAAAAAGGAACTATGTTGAGATTATTTACAGCTCAATTCGAGAGCGGGGAATAAGAAAAAAGTCAATCATATCCAAGAATAATAGAATAATGAGTAGTTTCAAAATAACTTGTTTAATAGAAAATAGAAAAAATTAAATATAATTTCTTTTTAATACATTTGTTTTACATATAGTTTTAAATAATTAATGTAATTTAGCAATTTACTTGGCTTTTCATCCTGTATTTGAATTTCTGTGAGGTTTGTAGGAAAATCACCTCCTGTCCTAATACTTTTGCACACTACTGGTAGTGTGCAAAAGTGTTAGGTCAGGGGTGATTTTAAACTTTATTTTGATGCCTCATAAAAGATAAAATAGTTCTTGTCCTGATACTTTTGCACAGTACTGTATATATATATATATATATATATATATATATATATATATATATATATAAACTTATTTACAAATGGAACTTTGTGTGTGTGTATGTGTCCGTGTGTGTGTGTGTGTGTGTGTGTGTGTGTGTGTGTGTGTGTGTGTGTGTATCCGTTACCTATTTACCTTTAAACTATGACACAATTTACATCTCAATTCGTGAGTGGGGAATAAGAAAAAAGTCAATCATATCCAAGGATAATAGAATAATGAGTAGTTTCAAAATAATTTGTTTAACAGAAAATAGGAAAATTATAACTACTTTTTAATACCTTTCTTTTGCACCTAGTTTTAAATAATTAATATTTATTAGCAATTTACTTGACTTTTCATCCTGTATTTGAATTTCAGTGAGGCTTTTAGAAAAATCATCCCTATTCTAATACTTCTGCACACTACCGGTAGTGTGCAAAAGTGTGAGGATAGGGGTGATTTTTAAACTTTATTTTGATGCCTCATAAAAGATAAAATAGTTCTTGTCCTAAACTTTAGCACAGTATTGTATATGGAGACAGATGAATGAGGATACACACCTGTGTTTCCAAACTTTAGCAATAACGGTATCTAAACTTTCATTAATCAAATATTACACAGTGGCCAGAAAGTCTTTAGCATTTTAGAATATTCTTCATATATGTGCATCTCCTTTCATGGCGATCACGGCTCTCTCCTGTGTCCTGTCCTTTCTAGCTCAAAATAAATTTTATCCTTTTGTCATCTCTTTTAAATACTGTTTCATCATACATATATTTAAGCTCCTTTTTTCTTCTATCACTTGTGTCTATCCAGGACGTTGGCGATCACAATTTAATGTTCTTTGTAGCTCTTAAAAATGTTCGATCTTTGGTATTTTCAGAATCAATCTGTAGAACCGCATTTCTGATGCTGTAAGACCATTCTTTATCCGAGAAGGAATTGTTCAGCAACAACTGCCACATAAGGGTTCACTATTCTTTTCCATTTCTTTTCTAAGTAGAATATATGGATCGGAATCCAACAAGATGATAGTATAAAATAAAAGAACAAAATAGGAAACGTATCTCGATCTAACATGTTTCACTTTTATTAAAGCTTCTTCAGAGATCAAGAGAAAATTGAAAAAATAACAAATGAGTTGCATATATGGATCGGAATCCAACAAGATGATAGTATAAAATAAAAGAACAAAATAGAAAACGTATCTCAATCTAACATGTTTCACTTTTATTAAAGCTTCTTCAGAGATCAAGAGAAAATTGAAAAAATAACAAATGAGTTGCATATATGGATCGGAATCCAACAAGATGATAGTATAAAATAAAAGAACAAAATAGAAAACGTATCTCGATCTAACATGTTTCACTTTTATTAAAGCTTCTTCAGAGATCAAGAGAAAATTGAAAAAATAACAAATGAGTTGCATATATGGATCGGAATCCAACAAGATGATAGAATAAAATAAAAGAACAAAATAGGAAACGTATCTCAATCTAACATGTTTCACTTTTATTAAAGCTTCTTCAGAGATCAAGAGAAAATTGAAAAAATAACAAATGAGTTGCATATATGGATCGGAATCCAACAAGATGTTAGAATAAAATAAAAGAACAAAATAGGAAACGTATCTCGATCTAACATGTTTCACTTTTATTAAAGCTTCTTCAGAGATCAAGAGAAAATTGAAAAAATAACAAATGAGTTGCATATAAGGATCGGAATCCAACAAGATGATAGTATAAAATAAAAGAACAAAATAGAAAACGTATCTCGATCTAACATGTTTCACTTTTATTAAAGCTTCTTCAGAGATCAAGAGAAAATTGAAAAAATAACAAATGAGTTGCATATATGGATCGGAATCCAACAAGATGATAGAATAAAATAAAAGAACAAAATAGAAAACGTATCTCGATCTAACATGTTTCACTTTTATTAAAGCTTCTTCAGAGATCAAGAGAAAATTGAAAAAATAACAAATGAGTTGCATATATGGATCGGAATCCAAGAAGATGTTAGTATAAAATAAAAGAACAAAATAGGAAACGTATCTCGATCTAACATGTTTCACTTTTATTAAAGTTTCTTCAGAGATCAAGAGAAAATTGAAAAAATAACAAATGAGTTGCATATATGGATCGGAATCCAACAAGACGATAGAATAAAATAAAAGAACAAAATAGGAAACGTATCTCGATCTAACATGTTTCACTTTTATTAAAGCTTCTTCAGAGATCAAGAGAAAATTGAAAAAATAACAAATGAGTTGCATATATGGATCGGAATCCAACAAGATGATAGTATAAAATAAAAGAACAAAATAGGAAACGTATCTCGATCTAACATGTTTCACTTTTATTAAAGCTTCTTCAGAGATCAAGAGAAAATTGAAAAAATAACAAATGAGTTGCATATATGGATCGGAATCCAACAAGATGTTAGAATAAAATAAAAGAACAAAATAGGAAACGTATCTCGATCTAACATGTTTCACTTTTATTAAAGCTTCTTCAGAGATCAAGAGAAAATTGAAAAAATAACAAATGAGTTGCATATATGGATAGGAATCCAACAAGATGATAGTATAAAATAAAAGAACAAAATAGGAAACGTATCTCGATCTAACATGTTTCACTTTTATTAAAGATTCTTCAGAGATCAAGAAAATTGAAAAATAACAAAATGAGTTGCATATATGGATCAGATCAACAAGATGATAGAATAAAATTAAAGAACAAAATAGGAAACGTATCTCGATCTAACATGTTTCACTTTTATTAAAGCTTCTTCAGAGATCCAAGAGAAAATTGAAGAGGAAAAAATAACAAATGAGTTGCATATATGGATCGGAATCCAACAAGATAGTAAGTATCCATCGAAAATGAAATAAACGTATCTCAATCTAACATGTTTCACTTTTTATTAAAGCTTCTTCAGAGATCAAGAGAAAATTGAAAAAATAACAAATGAGTTGCATATATGGATCGGAATCCAACAAGATGATAGAATAAATAAAGAACAAAATAGAAAACGTATCTCAATCTACTTGTGCCGCTTATTGGCTTATTGCAGATCAGAAAATTGAAAAATAACAAATGAGTTGCATATGGATGAATCACAACAAGATGATAGAATAAAATAAAAGAACAAAATAGGAAACGTATCTCAATCTAACATGTTTCACTTTTTATTAAAAGCTTCTTCAGAGATCGAGAAAATTGAAAGAAAAATAACAAATGATTTTCTATGGATCGGAATCCAACAAGATGATAGTATAAAATAAGAGAACAAAATGAAAAACCTTCAATCTAACATGTTTCACGCTTTTCAGCTTCTTTGAGATCGAAATTGAAAAATAACAAATAGGTTATTATATGTAGATCGGAATCCAACAAGATGATGATATACGGTGGTAGCATCGAAAAACGTATACTCGATCTATTATGGTATACTTTTTTTATTAAAAGCTTCTTTGAAGATCAAAGAAGAGTGAAAAAATAACAAATAGGTTGCATATATGGATCGGAATCCAACAAGATGATAGAATAAAATAAAAAAAAAAGACAAAAATAGGAAACGTATCTCAATCTATGTATTTCTGTATTAAAAACTTCTTCGAGATCGAAAAGAATTAGGAAAAAATAACAAATGAGTTGCATATATGGATCGGAATCCAACAAGATGATAGAATAAAATAAAAGAACAAAATAGAAAACGTATCTCGATCTAACATGTTTCACTTTTATTAAAGCTTATTTCAGAGATCAAGAGAAAATTGAAAAAATAACAAATGAGTTGTATATGGATCAGAATCCAACAAGATGATGACAAAATAAAAGAACAAAATAGAAAACGTATCTCGATCTAACATGTTTCACTTTTATCAAAGCCTTATTTCAGAGATCAAGAAATTAAGTAACGAGTGGGTTGCATATGGATGGAATCCAACAGATGATAGAATAAAATAAAGAACAAAATGAAAAACGTATCTCGATCTAACGTGTTTCACTTTTATTAAAGCTTATTGCAGAGATCAAGAGAAAATTGAAAAAAATAACAAATGAGTTGCTGTGGATCGGAATCCAACAAGATGATAGAATAAAATAAAAGAACAAAATAGGAAACGTGATCTGTGTTTCACTTTTATTAAAGCTTTATTTGAGATCAAGAAAATTGAAAAACTGTAAATAGGTTGTATATGGATCGGGTCAACCAAGATGTTAGATAAAAATAAAAGAACAAAATAGGAAACGTATCTCGATCTAACATGTTTCACTTTTATTAAAGCTTCTTCAGAGATCAGAGGAAATTGAAAAAATAACAAATGAGTTGCATATATGGATCGGAATCCAACAAGATGTTAGTATAAAATAAAAGAACAAAATAGGAAACGTATCTCGATCTAACGTAACACTTTTATTAAAGTTTCTTCAGAATCAAGAAAATTGAAAAAATAACAAATGAGTTGCATATATGGATCGGAATCCAACAAGATGATAGAATAAAATAAAAGACAAAAATAGGAAACGTATCTCGATCTAACATGTTTCACTTTTATTAAAGCTATTGAGATCAAGAGGAAATTGAAAAAATAACAAATGAGTTGCATGTGGATCGGAGATCAACAAGATGATAGTATAAAATAAAAGAACAAAATAGGAAACGTATCTCCGATCTAACATGTTCTTTTATTAAAGCTTCTTCCAGAGATCAAGAGAAAATTGAAAAAATAACAAATGAGTTGCATATATGGATCGGAATCCAACAAGATGATAGAATAAAATAAAAAAGACAAAATAGGAAACGTATCTCAATCTAACATGTTTCACTTTTATTAAAGCTATTCAGAGATCAAGAGAAAGTTGAAAAAATAACAAATGAGTTGCATATATGGATGAATCAACAAGATGTTTAGAATAAATAAAAAAGAACAAAATGAGAAACGTATCTCGATCTAACATGTTTCACTTGTTAAAGCTTCTTCAGAGATCAAGAGAAAAGTTGAAAAAATAACAAATGAGTTGCATATATGGATCGGATCAACAAGATAGTAGTCTCTAAATAAAAAGAACAAAATAGGAAACGTATCTCGATCTAATATGTTTTTCACTTTTATTAAAGCTTCTTCAGAGATCAAGAGAAAATTGAAAAAAATAACACTGTGAGTTGCATATATGGATCGGAATCCAACAGATGATAGAATAAAATAAAAGAACAAAATAGGAAACGTATCTCGATCTGTATGTTCACTTTTGTTAAAAACTATTCAGAGATCAAGACAAAATTGGAAAAATATCGATGAGTTTGCATATATGGATCGGAATCCAAAAGATGTTAGAATAAAATAAAAGAACAAAATAGGAAACGTATCTCGATCATATGTTTCACTTTTATTAAAGCTTCTTCAGAGATCAAGAAGGTGAAAAATAACAAATGAGTTGCATATGGATCGGAATCCAACAAGATGATAGTATAAAATAAAAGAACAAAATGACATATCTCAATCTAACATGTTTCACTTTTATTAAAAACTATTCCAGAATCAAGAAAAATTGAAAAAATAACAAATGAGTTGCATATGTGGATCGGAATCCAACAAGATGATAGAATAAAATAAAGAACAAAATAAGAAACGTATCTCGATCTAACATGTTTCACTTTAGTAAAAAAACTTCTTCAGAGATCAAAGAGAAAATTGAAAAAATAACAAATGAGTTGCATATATGGATCGGAATCAAGCAAGATATTAGAATAAAATAAAAACAAAAATGAAACGTATCTCGATCTAACATGTTTCACTTTTATTAAAGCTTCTTCAGAGATCAAGAGAAAAATTGAAAAAATAACAAATGAGTTGCATATATGGATCGGAATCCAACAAGATGATAGAATAAAATAAAAGAACAAAATAGGAAACATATCTCGATCTAACATGTTGCACTTTTATTAAAGCTTCTTCGGGAATCAAGAGAAAATTGAAAAAATAACAAATGAGTTGCATATATGGATCGGAATCCAACAAGATGTTAGAATAAAATAAAAAGAACAAAATAGAGCATATCTCGAATCTAACATGTTTCACTTTTATTAAAGCTTCTTCAGAGATCAAGAGAAAATTGAAAAAATAACAAATGAGTTGCATATATGGATCGGAATCCAACAAGATAATAGAATAAAATAAAGAACAAAATAGGAAACGTATCTCGATCTAACATGTTCACTTTTATTAAAGCTGTCAGAGATCAAGAGAAAATTGAAAAAATAACAAATGATTTCCATATATGGATCGGAATCCAACAAGATGATAGAATAATATAAAAGAACAAAATAGGAAACGTATCTCGATCTAACATGCACTTTTATTAAAGCTTCTTCAGAGATCAAGAAGAGAAAATTGAAAAAATAACAAATGAGTTGCATATATGGATCGGAATCCAACAAGACGATAGTATAAAATAAAAGAACAAAATGAAAAACGTATCTCGATCTAAACATATTTCCACTTTTAGTTAAAGCTTCTTCAGAGATCAAGAGAAAATTGAAAAAATAACAAATGAGTTGCATATATGGATCGGAATCCAACAAGATGATAGAATAAAATAAAAGAACAAAATAGGAAACGTATCTCAATCTAACATGTTTCACTTTTATTAAAGCTTCTTCAGAGATCAAGAGAAAATTGAAAAAATAACAAATGAGTTGCATATATGGATCGGAATCCAACAAGATGATAGAATAAAATAAAAGAACAAAATAGAAAACGTATCTCGATCTATTATGTTTCACTTTTATTAAAGCTTCTTCAGAGATCAGAAGAATTGAAAAATAACAAATGAGTTGCATATATGGATCAGGGAATCCAACAAGATAGTAGTATAAAATAAAAAGAACAAAATAGAAAACGTATCTCGATCTAACTGTTTCACTTTTATTAAAGTACTATTTTGAGATCAAGAGAAAATTGAAAAAAATAACAAATGAGTTGCATATATGGATCGGAATCCAACAAGATGATAGAATAAAATAAAAGAACAAAATAGAAAACGTATCTCGATCTAACATGTTTCACTTTTATTAAAGCTTCTTCAGAGATCAAGAAAATTGAAAAAAATAACAAATGAGTTGCATATATGGATCGGAATCCAACAAGATGATAGAATAAAATAAAAGAACAAAATAGGAAACGTATCTCAAATTAACATGTTTCACCTTTTATTAAAGCTTCTTCAGCAGAGATCGAGAAAATTGAAAAAATAACAAATGAGTTGCATGTGGATCGGAAATCCAACAAGATGTTGAAATAAATAAAAGAACAAAATAGGAAACGTATCTCGATCTAACATGTTTCACTTTTATTAAAGCTTCTTCAGAGATCAAGAGGAAATTGAAAAAATAACAAATGAGTTGCATATATGGGTCGGAATCCAACAAGATGTTAGTATAAAATAAAAGAACAAAATAGGAAACGCTCTCGATCTAACGTGTTTCACTTTTATTAAAAGTTTCTTCGAGATCAAGAAAAATTGAAAAAATAACAAATGAGTTGCATATATGGATCAGATCTAATAAGATGATAGAATAAAATAAAGAACAAAATAGGAAACGTATCTCGAATCTGTATCTCTTTTATTAAAGCTTCTTCAGAGATCAAGAGGAAATTGAAAAAATAACAAATGAGAGTTGCATATATGGATCAGAATCCAACAAGATGATAGTATAAAATAAAAGAACAAAATAGGAAACGTATCTCGATCTAACATGTTTCACTTTTATTAAAGCTTCTTTAAGAGATCAAAGAGAAAATTGAAAAATAACAAATAGGTTGCATATATGGATCCGAATCCAACAGATGATAGAATAAAATAAAAGAACAAAATAGGAAACGTATCTCAATCTAACATGTTTCACTTTTATTAAAGCTTCTTCAGAGATCAAGAGAAAATTGAAAAAATAACAAATGAGTTGCATATGTGGATCAGAATCCAACAAGATGTTTAAGAATAAAATAAAAGAACAAAATAGGAAACGTATCTCGATCTAACATGTTTCACTTTTATTAAAGCTTCTTCAAGAGATCAGAAAAATTGAAAAAATAACAAATGAGTTGCATGGATCGGAATCCAACAAGATGATAGTATAAAATAAAAGAACAAAAATGGGAAACGTATCTCGATCTAATATGTTTCACTTTTGATAAAGCTTCTTCGAGATCAGAGAAAATTGAAAAAAATAACATAATGATTGCATATGGATCGGAATCCAACAAGATGATAGAATAAAATAAAAGAACAAAATAGGAAACGTATCTCGATCTAACATACTTTTCACTTTTATTAAAGCTTCTTCAGAGATCAAGACAAAATTGAAAAAAATAACCAAATGAGTTGCATATATGGATCAGAGTCCAAAAGATGTTAGAATAAAATAAAAGACAAAATAGGAAACGTATCTCGATCTAACATGTTTCACTTTTGTTAAAGCTTCTTCAGAGATCAAGGAAAATTGAAAAAATAACAAATGAGTTGCATATATGGATCGGAATCCAACAAGATGATAGTATAAAATAAAAGAACAAAATAGAAAACGTATCTCAATCTAACATGTTCACTTTTGGTAAAGCTTCTTCAGAGATCAAGAAAATTGAAAAAATAACAAATGAGTTGCATATATGGATCCAGATCAACAAGACCAGTAAGAATAAAATAAAAGAAACAAAATAGGAAACGTATCTCGATCTAACATGTTTCACTTTTATTAAAGCTATTTGAGATCAAGAGAAAATTGAAAAAATAACAAATGAGTTGCATATATGGATCGGAATCCAACAAGATGTTAGAATAAAATAAAAAAAGAACAAAATAGGAAACGTATCTCGATCTAACATGTTTCACTTTTATTAAAGCTTCTTCAGAGATCAAGAAAATTGAAAAAATAACAAATGAGTTGCATATATGGATCGGAATCCAACAGATGATAGAATAAAATAAAAGAACAAAATAGGAAACGTATCTCGATCTAACATGTTGCACTTTTATTAAAGCTTCTTCTCAGAAGATCAAGAGAAAACAGAAAAAATAACAAATAGGTTGCATATATGGATCAAGATCCAACAACGATGTTAGAATAAAATAAAAAAAGACAAATAGGAAACGTATCTCGATCTAACATGTTTCACTTTGTCAAAAGCTTCTTCAGAGATCAAGAGAAAATTGAAAAAAATAACAAATGAGTTGCATATATGGATCAGGAATCCAACAGATAATAGAACAAAAATAAAGAACAAAATAGGAAACGTATCTCGATCTAACATGTTTCACTTTTATTAAAGCTTCTTTAGAATCAAGAAAATTGAAAAAACAAATGATTTCCATATATGGATCAGAGGATAACAAGATGATAGAATAATATAAAGAAATTGAAATAGGAAACGTATCTCGATCTAACATGTTTCAACTTTTATTAAACTTCTTCAGAGATCAGAAAATTGAAAAAATAACAAATGAGTTGCATATATGGATCAGATAACAAGATGATAGAATAAAATAAAAGAACAAAATAGAAAACGTATCTCAATCTAACGCTGTTTCACGCTTTTGTTAAAACTATTAAGATGAAAAAATTGAAAAAATAACAAATGAGTTGCATATATGGATGGAGATCAACAAAGATGATAGAATAAAAATAAAAGAACAAAATAGAAACGTATCTCAATCTAACATGTTCACTTTTATTAAAGCTTCTTCAGAGATGCAGAGAAAATTGAAAAAATAACAAATGAGTTGCATACTTAACGGATCAGGGGAATCCAACAAGATGATAGTATAAAAAATAAAAGAACAAAATAGAAAACGTATCTCGATCTAACATGTTTCACTTTTATTAAAGCTTCTTCAGAGATCAAGAGAGAAAATTGAAAAATAACAAGTGAGATACATATATGGATCAGAATCCAACAAGATCTTAGAATAAAATAAAAAGACAAAATAGGAAACGTATCTCGATCTAACATGTTTCACTTTTATTAAAGCTTCAGAGGATCAAGAGAAAATTACAGAAAAATAACAAATGAGTTGCATATATGGATCGGAATCCAACAAGATGATAGTATAAAATAAAAGAACAAAATAGAAAACGTATCTCAATCTAACATGTTTCACTTTTATTAAAGCTTCTTCAGAGATCAAGAAAATTGAAAAAATAACAAATGAGTTGCATATATGGATCGGAATCAACAAGATGTTAGAATAAAATAAAACAAAATAAGCAGCCATCTCGAATCTAACATATTTCACTTTTATTAAAGCTTCTTCAAAGATCAAGAGAAAATTGAAAAAACTAACAAATGAGTTGCATATATGGATCGGAATCCAGCAACAAGATGATAGTATAAAATAAAAGAACAAAAAATGAAAAACGTAATATCAATCGCATGTTTCCTTTTGTAAAGCTTCTTCAGAGATCAAGAGAAAATTGAAAAATATAAATAGGTTACATATATGGATCGAATCCAACAAGATGTTAGAATAAAAATAAAAGAACAAAATAGAAAACGTATCTCGATCTAACATGTTCCACTTTTAATGAAAGCACACCCCAAGAATCAAGAAAATTGAAAAAATAACAAATGAGTTGCATATATGGATCAGGATCAACAAGATGATAGAATAAATCCAAAAGACGGAAATAGGAAACGTATCTCGATCTAACATGTTCATACCATTAAAACATTTTAAGTCAAAGAGAAAATTGAAAAAATAACAAATGAGTTGCATATATGGATCGGAATCCAACAAGATGTTACCGAATAAAATAAAAGAACAAAATAAGAAACGTATCTCGATCTAACATGTTTCACTTTTATTAAAGCTTCTTCAAAATTAAGAGAAAAAGTGCCGAAAAAATAACAAATGAGTTGCATATATGGATCGGAATCCAACGAGATATTAGTATAAAATAAAAAAGACAAAATAGAAACGTATCTCGATCTAACATGTTTCACTTTTATTAAAGCTTCTTCAGAGATCAAGCGAAAATTGAAAAAATAACAAATGTGTTGCATATATGGAACGGAATCCAACAAGATGATAGAATAAAATAAAAGAACAAAATAGGAAACGTATCTCGATCTAACATGTTTCACTTTTATTAAAGCTTCTTCAGAGATCAAGAGAAAATTGAAAAAATAACAAATGAGTTGCATATATGGATCGGAATCCAACAAGATGATAGTATAAAATAAAAGAACAAAATAGGAAACGTATCTCGATCTAACATGTTTGACTTTTATTAAAGCTTCTTCAGAGATCAAGAGAAAATTGAAAAAATAACAAATGAGTTGCATATATGGATCGGAATCCAACAAGATGATAGAATAAAATAAAAGAACAAAATAGGAAACGTATCTCGATCTAACATGTTTCACTTTTATTAAAGCTTCTTCAGAGATCAAGAGAAAATTGAAAAAATAACAAATGAGTTGCATATATGGATCGGAATCCAACAAGATGTTAGAATAAAATAAAAGAACAAAATAGGAAACGTATCTCGATCTAACATGTTTCACTTTTATTAAAGCTTCTTCAGAGATCAAGAGAAAATTGAAAAAATAACAAATGAGTTGCATATATGGATCGGAATCCAACAAGATGATAGTATAAAATAAAAGAACAAAATAGGAAACGTATCTCGATCTAACATGTTTCACTTTTATTAAAGCTTCTTCAGAGATCAAGAGAAAATTGAAAAAATAACAAATGAGTTGCATATATGGATCGGAATCCAACAAGATGATAGAATAAAATAAAAGAACAAAATAGGAAACGTATCTCGATCTAACATGTTTCACTTTTATTAAAGCTTCTTCAGAGATCAAGAGAAAATTGAAAAAATAACAAATGAGTTTCATATATGGATCGGAATCCAACAAGATGATAGTATAAAATAAAAGAACAAAATAGGAAACGTATCTCGATCTAACATGTTTCACTTTTATTAAAGCTTCTTCAGAGATCAAGAGAAAATTGTAAAAATAACAAATGAGTTGCATATATGGATCGGAATCCAACAAGATGTTAGAATAAAATAAAAGAACAAAATAGGAAACGTATCTCGATCTAACATGTTTCACTTTTATTAAAGCTTCTTCAGAGATCAAGAGAAAATTGAAAAATAACAAATGAGTTGCATATATGGATCGGAATCCAACAAGATGATAGAATAAAATAAAAGAACAAAATAGGAAACGTATCTCGATCTAACATGTTGCACTTTTATTAAAGCTTCTTCAGAGATCAAGAGAAAATTGAAAAAATATCAAATGAGTTGCATATATGGATCGGAATCCAACAAGATGTTAGAATAAAATAAAAGAACAAAATAGGAAACGTATCTCGATCTAACATGTTTCACTTTTATTAAAGCTTCTTCAGAGATCAAGAGAAAATTGAAAAAATAACAAATGAGTTGCATATATGGATCGGAATCCAACAAGATAATAGAATAAAATAAAAGAACAAAATAGGAAACGTATCTCGATCTAACATGTTTCACTTTTATTAAAGCCTCTTCAGAGATCAAGAGAAAATTGAAAAAATAACAAATGAGTTGCATATATGGATCGGAATCCAACAAGATGATAGTATAAAATAAAAGAACAAAATAGGAAACGTATCTCGATCTAACATGTTTCACTTTTATTGAAGCTTCTTCAGAGATCAAGAGAAAATTGAAAAAATAACAAATGAGTTGCATATATGGATCGGAATCCAACAAGATGATAGAATAAAATAAAAGAACAAAATAGGAAACGTATCTCGATCTAACATGTTTCACTTTTATTAAAGCTTCTTCAGAGATCAAGAGAAAATTGAAAAAATAACAAATGAGTTGCATATATGGATCGGAATCCAACAAGATGTTAGAATAAAATAAAAGAACAAAATAGGAAACGTATCTCGATCTAACATGTTTCACTTTTATTAAAGCTTCTTCAGAGATCAAGAGAAAATTGAAAAAATAACAAATGAGTAGCATATATGGATCGAATCCAACAAGATGATATTATAAAATAAAAGAACAAAATAGGGAAACGTATCTCGGATCTAACATGTTTCTACTTTTATTACAGTTTCTTCAGAGATCAAGAGAAAATTGAAAAAATAACAAATGAGTTGCATATATGGATCGGAATCCAACAAGATGATAGAATAAAATAAAAGAACAAAATAGGAAACGTATCTCGATCTAACATGTTTCAATTTTTTATTAAAAGCTTCTTCAGAGATCAAGAGAAAATTGAAAAAATAACAATGAGTTGCATATATGGATCGGAATCCACCAAGATGATAGTATAAAATAAAAGAACAAAATAGGAAACGTATCTCGATCTAACATGTTTCACTTTATTAAAGCTTCTTCAGAGATCAAGAGAAAATTGAAAAAATAACAAATGAGTTGCATATATGGATCGGAATCCAACAAGATGATAGTATAAAATAAAGAACAAATAGAAAACGTATCTCAATCTAACATGTTTCACTTTTATTAAAGCTTCTTTCAGAGATCAAGAGAAAATTGAAAAAAATAACAAATGAGTTGCATATATGGATCGGAATCCAACAAGATGATAGAATAAAATAAAAGAACAAAATAGGAAACGTATCTCGATCTAACTTGTTTCACTTTTATTAAAGCTTCTTCAGAGATCAAGAGAAAATTGAAAAAATAACAAATGAGTTGCATATATGGATCGGAATCCAACAAGATGTTAGAATAAACAGAACAAAATAGGAAACGTATCTCGATCTAACATGTTTCATTTTATTAAAGCTTTCAGAGATCAAGAGAAAATTGAAAAATAACAAATGAGTTGCATATATGGATCGGAATCCAACAAGATAATAGAATAAAAATAAAAGAACAAAATAGGAAACGTATCTCGATCTAACATGTTTCACTTTTATTAAAGCTTCTTCAGAGATCAAGAGAAAATTGAAAATAACAAATGATTTGCATATATGGATCGGAATCCAACAAGATGATAGAATATAAAAGGACAAAATAGGAAACGTATCTCGATCTAACATGTTTCACTTTTATTAAAGCTTCTTCAGAGATCAAGAGAAAATTGAAAAAATAACAAATGAGTTGCATATATGGATCGGAATCCAACAAGATGATAGAATAAAATAAAAGAACAAAATAGGAAACGTATCTCGATCTAACATGTTTCACTTTATTAAAGCTTCTTCAGAGATCAAGAGAAAATTGAAAAAATAACAAATGAGTTGCATATATGGATTCTGGAATCCAACAAGATGTTAGAATAAAATAAAAGAACAAAATAGGAAACGTATCTCGATCTAACATGTTTCACTTTTATTAAAGCTTTCTCGAGATCAAGAGAAAATTGAAAAATAACAAATGAGTTGCATATATGGATCTGAATCCAACAAGATGATATTATAAAATAAAAGAACAAAATAGGAAACGTATCTCGATCTAAATATGTTTCCACTTTATTACAGTTTTCCAGAGATCAAGAGAAAAATTGAAAAAAATAACAAATGAGTTGCATATATGGATCGGAATCCAACAAGATGATAGAATAAAATAAAAGAACAAAAATAGGAAACGTATCTCGATCGAACATGTTTCACTTTTATTAAAAGCTTCTTCAGAGATCAAGAGAAAATTGAAAAAAAATAAAAATGAGTTTCATATATGGATCGGAATCCAACAAGATGTTAGAATAAAAATAAAAGAAAACAAATAGGAAACGTATCTCGATCTAACATGTTTCACTTTTATTAAAGCTTCTTCAGAGATCAAGAGAAAATTGAAAAAATAACAAATGAGTTGCATATATGGATCGGAATCCAACAAGATGTTAGAATAAAATAAAAGAACAAAATAGGAAACGTATCTCGATCTAACATGTTTCACTTTATTAAAGCTTCTTCAGAGATCAAGAGAAAATTGAAAAAATAACAAATGAGTTGCATATATGGATCGGAATCCAACAAGATGATAGTATAAAATAAAAGAACAAAATAGAAAACGTATCTCAATCTAACATGTTTCACTTTTATTAAAGCTTCTTCAGAGATCAAGAGAAAAATTGAAAAAAATAACAAATGAGTTGCATATATGGATCGGAATCCAACAAGATGATAGAATAAAATAAAAGAACAAAATAGGAAACGTATCTCGATCTAACTTGTTTCACTCTTATTAAAGCTTCTTCAGAGATCAAGAGAAAATTGAAAAAATAACAAATGAGTTGCATATATGGATCGGAATCCAACAAGATGTTAGAATAAAATAAAAGAACAAAATAGGAAACGTATCTCGATCTAACATGTTTCACTTTTTATTAAAGCTTCTTCAGAGATCAAGAGAAAATTGAAAAAATAACAAATGAGCGTATATATGGATCGGAATCCAACAAGATAATAGAATAAAATAAAAGAACAAAATAGAAACGTATCTCGATCTAACATGTTTCACTTTTATTAAAAGCTTCTTCAGAGATCAAGAGAAAATTGAAAAAATAACAAATGATTTGCATATATGGATCGGAATCCAACAAGATGATAGAATAATATAAAAGGACAAAATAGGAAACGTATCTCGATCTAACATGATTCACTTTTATTAAAGCTTCTTCAGAGATCAAGAGAGAAAATTGAAAAAATAACAAATGAGTTGCATATATGGATCGGAATCCAACAAGATGATAGAATAAAATAAAAGAACAAAATAGGAAACGTATCTCGATCTAACATGTTTCACTTTTATTAAAGCTTCTTCAGAGATCAAGAGAAAATTGAAAAAATAACAAATGATTTGCATATATGGATCGGAATCCAACAAGATGATAGAATAAAAATAAAAGAACAAAATAGGAAACGTATCTCGATCTAACATGTTTCACTTTTATTAAAGCTTCTTCAGAGATCAAGAGAAAATTGAAAAAATAACAAATGAGTTGCATATATGGATCGGAATCCAACAAGATGTTAGAATAAAATAAAAGAACAAAATAGGAAACGTATCTCGATCTAACATGTTTCACTTTTTATTAAAGCTTCTTCAGAGATCAAGAGAAAATTGAAAAAATAACAAATGAGTTGCATATATGGATCGGAATCCAACAAGATGATAGTATAAAATAAAAGAACAAAATAGAAAATCTATCTCAATCTAACATGTTTCACTTTTATTAAAGCTTCTTCAGAGATCAAGAGAAAATTGAAAAAATAACAAATGAGTTGCATATATGGATCGGAATCCAACAAGATGATAGAATAAATAAAAGAACAAAATAGGAAACGTATCTCGATCTAACATGTTTCACTTTTATTAAAGCTTCTTCAGAGATCAAGAGAAAATTGAAAAAATAACAAATGAGTTGCATATATGGATCGGAATCCAACAAGATGTTAGAATAAAATAAAGAACAAAATAGGAAAACGTATCTCGATCTAACATGTTTCACTTTTATTAAAGCTTCTTCAGAGATCAAGAGAAAATTGAAAAAATAACAAATGAGTTGCATATATGGATCGGAATCCAACAAGATAATAGAATAAAATAAAAGAACAAAATAGGAAACGTATCTCGATCTAACATGTTTCACTTTATTAAAGCTTCTTCAGAGATCAAGAGAAAATTGAAAAATAACAAATGATTTGCATATATGGATCGGAATCCAACAAGATAATAGAATAATATAAAAGGACAAAATAGGAAACGTATCTCGATCTAACATGTTTCACTTTATTAAAGCTTCTTCAGAGATCAAGAGAAAATTGAAAAAATAAATAAATGAGTTGCATATATGGATCGGAATCCAACAAGATGATAGAATAAAATAAAAGAACAAAATAGGAAACGTATCTCGATCTAACATGTTTCACTTTTATTAAAGCTTCTTCAGAGATCAAGAGAAAATTGAAAAAATAACAAATGAGTTGCATACATGGATCGGAATCCAACAAGATGATAGAATAAAATAAAAGAACAAAATAGAAAACTTATCTCGATCTAACATGTTTCACTTTTATTAAAGCTTCTTCAGAGATCAAGAGAAAATTGAAAAAATAACAAATGAGTTGCATATATGGATCGGAATCCAACAAGATGATAGAATAAAATAAAAGAACAAAATAGGAAACGTATCTCGATCTAACATGTTTCACTTTTATTAAAGCTTCTTCAGAGATCAAGAGAAAATTGCAAAAAAAACAAATGAGTTGCATATATGGATCGGAATCCAACAAGATGATAGAATAAAATAAAAGAACAAAATAGGGAACGTATCTCGATCTAACATGTTTCACTTTTATTAAAGCTTCTTCAGAGATCAAGAGAAAATTGAAAAAATAACAAATGAGTTGCATATATGGATCGGAATCCAACAAGATGATAGAATAAAATAAAAGAACAAAATAGGAAACGTATCTCGATCTAACATGTTTCACTTTTATTAAAGCTTCTTCAGAGATCAAGAGAAAATTGAAAAAATAACAAATGAGTTGCATATATGGATCGGAATCCAACAAGATGTTAGAATAATATAAAAGAACAAAATAGGAAACGTATCTCGATCTAACATGTTTCACTTTTATTAAAGCTTCTTCAGAGATCAAGAGAAAATTGAAAAAATAACAAATGAGTTGCATATATGGATCGGAATCCAACAAGATGATATTATAAAATAAAAGAACAAAATAGGAAACGTATCTCGATCTAACATGTTTCACTTTTATTAAAGCTTCTTCAGAGATCAAGAGAAAATTGAAAAAATAACAAATGAGTTGCATATATGGATCGGAATCCAACAAGATGATAGAATAAAATAAAAGAACAAAATAGGAAACGTATCTCGATCTAACATGTTTCACTTTTATTAAAGCTTCTTCAGAGATCAAGAGAAAATTGAAAAAATAACAAATGAGTTGCATATATGGATCGGAATCCAACAAGATGTTAGAATAAAATAAAAGAACAAAATAGGAAACGTATCTCGATCTAACATGTTTCACTTTTATTAAAGCTTCTTCAGAGATCAAGAGAAAATTGAAAAAATAACAAATGAGTTGCATATATGGATCGGAATCCAACAAGATGATAGTATAAAATAAAAGAACAAAATAGAAAACGTATCTCAATCTAACATGTTTCACTTTTATTAAAGCTTCTTCAGAGATCAAGAGAAAATTGAAAAAAATAACAAATGAGTTGCATATATGGATCGGAATCCAACAAGATGATAGAATAAAATAAAAGAACAAAATAGGAAACGTATCTCGATCTAACATGTTTCACTTTTATTAAAGCTTCTTCAGAGATCAAGAGAAAATTGAAAAAATAACAAATGAGTTGCATATATGGATCGGAATCCAACAAGATGTTAGAATAAAATAAAAGAACAAAATAGGAAACGTATCTCGATCTAACATGTTTCACTTTTATTAAAGCTTCTTCAGAGATCAAGAGAAAATTGAAAAAATAACAAATGAGTTGCATATATGGATCGGAATCCAACAAGATAATAGAATAAAATAAAAGAACAAAATAGGAAACGTATCTCGATCTAACATGTTTCACTTTTATTAAAGCTTCTTCAGAGATCAAGAGAAAATTGAAAAAATAACAAATGATTTGCATATATGGATCGGAATCCAACAAGATAATAGAATAATATAAAAGGACAAAATAGGAAACGTATCTCGATCTAACATGTTTCACTTTTATTAAAGCTTCTTCAGAGATCAAGAGAAAATTGAAAAAATAACAAATGAGTTGCATATATGGATCGGAATCCAACAAGATGATAGAATAAAATAAAAGAACAAAATAGGAAACGTATCTCGATCTAACATGTTTCACTTTTATTAAAGCTTCTTCAGAGATCAAGAGAAAATTGAAAAAATAACAAATGAGTTGCATACATGGATCGGAATCCAACAAGATGATAGAATAAAATAAAAGAACAAAATAGAAAACGTATCTCGATCTAACATGTTTCACTTTTATTAAAGCTTCTTCAGAGATCAAGAGAAAATTGAAAAAATAACAAATGAGTTGCATATATGGATCGGAATCCAACAAGATGATAGAATAAAATAAAAGAACAAAATAGGAAACGTATCTCGATCTAACATGTTTCACTTTTATTAAAGCTTCTTCAGAGATCAAGAGAAAATTGAAAAAATAACAAATGAGTTGCATATATGAATCGGAATCCAACAAGATGATAGAATAAAATAAAAGAACAAAATAGAAAACGTATTTCAATCTAACATGTTTCACTTTTATTAAAGCTTCTTTAGAGATCAAGAGAAAATTGAAAAATAACAAATGAGTTGCATATATGGATCGGAATCCAACAAGATGATAGAATAAAATAAATGAACAAAATAGAAAACGTATTTCAATCTAACATGTTTCACTTTTATTAAAGCTTCTTTAGAGATCAAGAAAAAATTGAAAAAATAACAAATGAGTTGCATATATGGATCGGAATCCGACAAGATGATAGAATGAAATAAAAGAACAAAATAGAAAACGTATCTCGATCTAACATGTTTCACTTTTATTAAAGCTTCTTCTTCAGAGATCAAGAGAAAATTGAAAAAATAACAAATGAGTTGCATATACGGATCGGAATCCGACAAGATGATAGAATAAATAAAGAATATATTTAACTCATTTGTTATTTTTTTCCTTTTTCTTTTGATCTCTGAAGAAGTTTTAATAAAAGTGAAACGTGTCAGATTGAGACGTCTTTATCTACCTTGTTCTTGATTTATTTACCTTGTTCTTGATTTATTATATCACCTTTTCTTTACTTCTAACAATATATCTTTTTATGTTTCTTATTATTTTACTCAACTTTTAGAAGGCATCTTTCACAGTCCCAGTGTAACTTCGGTTTCAATGACGTATATTCCGTCTTCTGTTAATACGCTTCACAGATATCTAAATTGTTGCACCTGTTTGATTTCGGTATCTCTAACCTGCAATTTGCATACTGAGTTGTACATTTTGCTATCAACCATGCATTCAGTCCTGTGAATGCCGCTAAGTCAATTCAAATTCTAAAGATAATGAAGAATTTATCATTTGAATGCCTCCAAAAGGAAGCTGCTTTTCTTTAACCAGCATGTAGAAAAATTTGCTGACAGCCATCAGAATGAATGACACTGGTTTCCTAGAGAGCAACACACTGCATTTGCTTGGCATCACTCTCTTAAACGACCTCAAATTAAATAACTACATCGTATATATATATATATATATATATATATATATATATATATATATATATATATATATAGCTGCATCTACTGCTAGGAAAGATGGTTCACTGTGTCGGGCCGGGACATTTTTCTCGTCAGAATCCATTTACAAATCTACAATTGTCATTGAATTTAATACTGTTGTCATAACAGGGTGCTCCTGCTGTTCATCTCGAGGTTCTCGACAAAATGTTACTGGGCAGCACGGTAAACTGCTTCCGGCAAGAAGGCTTCTGAGTGAGCGGTTGTGAGGAGCATTGCTGATGTTCATGTTTGGGTCCCAGCTATGGGCAAATAGTTAACCCCCAAAAGGGGATCAAAGCACTATGAAAGTATAAAAATAGACATTTACGGTAATATATTCATAAAAATAGCCTTTTATAAAAATATGCATTTTTGAAGGAAAAATACCAACAATATATTTTTAGGAAAAATTATTACCATGACACATTTTTGAAGGAAAAAAAATATATTCAGCAAAACATTTTTGATTACAAAACTAGAAGACATCTTCAGTTTTCTAAAATAAAAAAAGAATAAAAACAAAAACATTTCATTAAAATCGGACTTTCTCACTATAACTAAACATTAAGAAATACCTTAAAACTCCACCTTTGTGAGTTATTTAAACCCACAGAGGTTGATATGCCGTTAAACAAAACTCAAAATCTCTTGATAATTTCAACAGAAGAATCAGAAATATTAAAGAGTGAGAAAAATAGGCAAAGGAAGAACAAAAAATATTAAATTTTGGAAAAATATTTTAAAAGAATTAGAAGAAGAAGC